>LBNU01019187.1:12085-54534 GCA_014162995.1 Artemisia annua
TCAAATCAAAAGAAGTTCTTTTGATTTGAGCCATTGGATCAAATCCAATGGCTTACAAACACCCAACTTGAGTCAAGTTATTTTTTTAACTTGAGAGGATCTTCATCCTAACCTATGAAATAACTTTAAAAGGTATCCTAATTTTTTTTAAAACTATAAGGGCCAACATTAGCTCTGCCGCAACGCATTGGTGCCCGACACAACATTCATTCCAAAAAGGATGTCGTACGACAACTACAAATATAGCTTGACACAACACTTATTCCTAACAAATACAACACGTGTCGGCAAAAAACATACCGCGATCTCACAATGAGAAGCCCCGCCCAAACATTGTTCGTAAATGATTATCGCAAGAATTTTTCAAAAATTCCCGCTGCAACGCAGCGGGCGCCTTCCCGCTTGTTTAATTTGTTTGGTGAATCATTTTTAGATAGAATCGATTAAAGAAATGTAAATGATTTTTTTAATACTTTTAAATAAATATTTAACATGCTTATGGCCATTTTTGTTGAAGATTAGTTGGCTACATATGTGAACGTTAAATATTTAATATGCTTATGGTCATTTTCAGTAAGCATTATCGGGCCAAACATGCATTTCACGACGTGAAATGGTTGTTGGTTATATAAGAAAATAATTAATTTTTGGTTACTTGTCTGACGTGAAATGGTTGTTGGTTATATAAGAAAATAATTAATTTTTGGTTACTTGTCTTTGTAGCATACGTCCAGGTGTATTTCACGGTTGATTTCATGTACGTTTGAGCGCAAAATAAATGGCTAAATTGAAAAAGAAAAAAGGTTATTGATGTGTCATTTAATTTATGTAAATGTATGTAATTTTCCTAAATCTTAATCATACCTAATATGTTTACTTGTTACACGCGTGCTCTTGCTTAGGTGGCGCTCAGACGACACGTCCTACTTATTAAAGACACCCACCCTCAATGAGTCTTCATGCAAATAAGAGAGAACTTAATTAGTCGTCCAGATGACCGAGTTGTGGAGGGGTGTGTGCAGTGGCGGAGATAAAGGGGGGTCCAGGGGGTCACGTGACCCCCCGGCGAAAAAAACTGTAGTGTAAATTTTTAAAAATTTTCGGCTTTTTTTTGTAATTTGCCCCCCCCCCCAACGGACCAATTTTTAGTGTAGTTTCTAAAAATTATTATATTTTGCCCCCTCGACAAAAAAGTTCTAGCTCCGCCCTTGGGTGTGTGTGTGCGCGCGTGCGTGATGTTGGTTTTTGTGAGGTATATTTGTATTTGAGTAAACTACACCGTTCGTCCTTGTGGTTTGCGTTGACCGCAGCCTGTGCTCCTTTGACCAAAAAAAGTGCACCGTTCATCCTTAACTCAGAAACGTTATGCACCATTAGTCCCTCCCTCTAACGGGGTGGACTAACGCTCGTTAACTTGTTTGCTTATGAGGGTATAACAGTCATTTCGCACTATAAGGACGAACGGTGCAAGGACGAACGGTGCAATTTTTCGCTTTTAGCCCTTTTTTAACGCTTTCTTCCGTTTTTTTACGTTTTCGCCCGTTTTCGTCCGTTTTTTTACGTTTTCGCCCGTTTTCATCCGTGTTTTTACGTTTTCATCCCGTTTTTTACGTTTCCATCCATTTTTTTACGTTTTCGCCTGTTTATTTTACGTTTTCGTCCGGTTTTTACGTTTTCATCTGTTTTTTTACGTTTTCGCCCGTTTATTTTACGTTTTCTTCCGTTTTTTTTACGTTTTAGTCTGTTTATTTTACGTTTTCGCCCTTTTTTTACGTTTTCGTCCGTTTTTTTACGGTTTCATCCGTTTTTTTTATGTTTTCGTCTGTTTTTTTTATGTTTCCGTCCGTATTTTTATGTTTTAGTCTGTTTTTTCACGTTTTCGTCTGTTTTTTTACATTTTCGTATGTTTTTTTACGTTTTCATCCTTTTTTTATGTTGTCGTATGTTTTTTTTACGTTTTCCCCCGTTTTATTATGTTGTCGCCTGTTTTTTTTTATGTTTCCGTTCGCTTTTTTATGTTGTCGTCCATTTTTTTACGTTTTCGTCTATTTTTCACGTTTTCGCCCATTATTTTTACGTTTTTGTCCGTTTTTCTTACGTTTTTATCCATACTTATCCGTTTTCATCCATTTTTATTTTTTCTTCTCCGTTTTTATACGTTTTCATCCGTTTTTTTACGTTTTCGTCCATTTTTTTTACGTTTGTGTCCGTTTTCGTCCGTTTTTTTACGTTTTCATCCATTTTTTTACGTTTTCGTCCGTTTTCATCTTTTTTTTTCATCCGTCGGCTTCTTTTAAGTTTTCATCCCTTTTTTTACGTTTCCATCCGTTTTCATCTTTTACATTTTCATCACTTTTTTTTTTATGTTTTTGTCCGTTTTTCTTACGTTTTTATCTATTCTTATCCGTTTTCATCTTTTTTTATCCGTTTTTTTACGTTTTCGTCTGTTTTTTAAAACAGACGAAAACGTAAAAAAACAGACAAAAACGTAAAAAAACAGACGACAACATAAAAAAACAAACGAAAACGTAAAAAAACAGGCGACAACATAATAGAACGGGCGAAAACGTAAAAAAAAAAACGACAACATAAAAAACGGATGAAAACGTAAAAAAACAGACGAAAACGTAAAAATACGGACGGAAATGTAAAAAAAAGACGAAAACGTAAAAAATGGACGAAACCGTAAAAAAACAGAAGAAAACGTAAAAAATGGACGAAAACGTAAAAAAAGGGCGAAAACGTAAAATAAACAGACGAAAACGTAAAAAAAGGGAAGAAAACGTAAAATAAACGGGCGAAAACGTAAAAAAACAGATGAAAACGTAAAAACCGGACGAAAACGTAAAATAAACAGGCGAAAACGTAAAAAAATGGATGGAAACGTAAAAAACGGGATGAAAACGTAAAAACACGGATGAAAACGGACGAAAACGGGCGAAAACGAAAAAAAACGGACGAAAACGGGCGAAAACGTAAAAAAACGGAAGAAAGCGTTAAAAAAGGGCTAAAAGCGAAAAATTGCACCGTTCGTCCTTGCACCGTTCGTCCTTATAGTGCGAAATGACTATTATACCCTCATAAGCAAACAAGTTAACGAGCGTTAGTCCACCCCGTTAGAGGGAGGGACTAATGGTGCATAACGTTTCTGAGTTAAGGATGAACGGTGCAATTTTTTTGGTCAAAGGACCACAGGCTGCGGTCAACGCAAACCACAAGGACGAACGGTGTAGTTTACTCTTTGTATTTAGTGGTGTATGTTTTGGTGATGATGTTGTTTGTGTTATTACATTATGTTGGTGATGATGTTTGACTATTGGTCGTAAAAAAAGAAACTAACGTGATGTTGAATAAGTCAATAAACGGTAGTGATGTCGGTTGTGATGATATCTTGTTAAGAGTAGTTAATCTGTTTTATTCTAATATTTCTATTTAGATGTTTTAAAATTATTGTTCACGTGCAATTTATAAATCAACACAATTTTAAATAGTAATGATAAAGTTTTATCGGTGTTCTTAACTTCTTATTCTCAAACTATGTAGTGATTGCAACTTTTTAACCTCGGTCAACAATTTAGAACGGATGAATTAAATAACTCTGCTTAAGTTTTGATGACGGTGACCTTTGCATTACCTAATAAGTTAGGTAGTTTAAAACATCTATATTGATATAATAACTTGTCTATATAAAAGTGAAATTGTAGTGAAACTAAAAGCTCATACAATCTGAACATTTTATCTATAAAAACTTCCATTCTCTCAATTTTTCATTCTTCATACAAAACTAATCCAATGTCGGACATGTTCTATGTCCGACAATTCCACCACGTCGAGTTCTGGTGCTCTGACGCTACCACAACCTCTAACCGCTTCTCGTTGGCTCTAGGGATGCCCATTGTTGCAAAATCCGATTTGTCCACAGGAAACACAACTCATGCATCTTATGTACTTGGTTCGGGCCAACTATTTTTCCTATTTACGGCTCCTTACTCTGCCAACATCTCCAAAACCACTAGTNTAATTTGAACCAAAAAATACCGGCAAAAAGGTCTATTGATAACGTACAAAACGAACACAATATTGATATGTTTTTGACATACGTACAATTTTATAAAAAATACCGATTCAGAGAAAGAAGAAGCATGGCATGAGATAGGCTGCGGAAGATTCGATCAAAAAAGTTACGGAAACATACCACGATCTCACAACGAGAAGCCCTGCCCAAACATTATTCGTAAATAATTATGGAAAAAATTGTTCGAAAATTCCCGCTGCAACGCAGCGGGCACCTTCCCACTTGTTCTCAAACTATGTAGTGATTGCAACTTTTTAATCTCGGTCAACAATTTAGAACGGATGAATTAAATAACTCTGCTTAAGTTTTGATGACGGTGACCTTTGCATTACCTAATAAGTTAGGTAGTTTAATTAAAACATCTTTTTTTTGAAAGGTAGTTTAAAACATCTATATTGATATAATAACTTGTCTATATAAAAGTGAAATTGTAGTGAAACTAAAAGCTCATACAATCTGAACATTTTGTCTATAAAAACTTCCATTCTCTCAATTTTTCATTCTTCATACAAAACTAATCCATTGTCGGACATGTTCTCTGTCCGACAATTCCACCACGTCGAGTTCTGGTGCTCTGACGCTACCACAACCTCTAACCGCTTCTCGTTGGCTCTAGGCATGCCCATTGTGGCAAAATCCGATTTGTCCACAGGAAACATAACTCATGCATCTTATGTACTTGGTTCGGGCCAACTATTTTTCCTATTTACGGCTCCTTACTCTGCCAACATCTCCAAAACCACTAGTGCTAATCCCTCCATACCCACATTTTGCCATAAGGCTTCTCGGGCTTTCGTTGCAGCCCATGGGCTCGCTGTTCGCGCAATTGCTATTGAGGTGGAAGATGCTGAGCTTGCTTACTCCATTAGTGTTTCTCATGGGGCCAAACCCTCATCACCTCCTATCACCCTTGGTGAACCGGAAAATGGCATTGTCTTAGCAGAGATCGAGCTCTACAATGACCTTGTCTTACGATACATTAGTTACAAGAAACCAAGGACTATGCCAGGTATAGCCATGTTCGCATAAATTTATAGTTTAAATATATAACTATATAATTAACCATAATCATAACATCTTTTATTAAATCTTTTTATATGCAAGTTTATTTTGTTACATTACTGATCCCATTGACTGTATTTCATGCAGAACCAATTGGCAACATTGCATACAATTTCTTACCAGGATTTGAACCCATCAGAACAAACTCGTCATTCCAAATTCAAAACTATGGTATCCGTCGTCTTGACCATGTTGCCATCAACGTCCCAGAGCTAGCGCCAGCCATCAACTACTTAAAATCCTTCACAGGGTTCCATGAATTCTCAGAATTCAGATCAAAAGATGTCGGGACACACGAGAGTGGCCTAAATACCATGATCCTTGCATCCAATAACGCGATGGTTATATTAGGAATAAACGAGCCCGTGTATGGGACAAAGAGGAGGAGTCAAATAGAAACCTTTTTGGACCATAATGAAGGTCCAGGGGTGCAACATTTGGCATTGGAGAGTAAAGACATATTTTCGACTTTGAGAGATATGAGACGAATGAGTGGCTTTGGTGGTTTTGAGTTTATGCCACCACCGCCTATGACATATTACCAGAATTTGAAGAAGAGAGCTGGTGATGTGTTAAGCGATGAGGAGATTAAGGCGTGTGAGGAGTTCGGGGTTTTGGTAGATAGAGATGATGAGGGTACTTTGCTACAAATATTTACTAAGCCGTTGGGTGATAGGTATGTGTTCTTCACGTTAAGTTCATAAACTCAAGTTAAAAGCTTGCAACTTAGAAATTGTGAGGCCGCTTATCAGATTAACCAATTTTCAATAAGCCCATAAACTAAAACAAGCTAATCCAAGAACCATTCAAATCACTTATTTTTTGTAAAATGGGCTGTCTTGGCAGATTTGAAGCACTTGAGCTAAGAAAGCCGAACAAGCCCACTAGTAAATTTGTATCAAAAGGATCCATTGAAGTATTGAATACTTCAGTACCTCGTTGCATATGGGCATGCGCTCACCCATATTACAGTGATCTAGAAAAGTAATTTGAATTACCATTACTTGCAAACTTGATTTATATTCTTTGTTTCATGGTTTTAAGCAGGCCAACAATATTTATAGAGATAATTCAAAGAATAGGCTGCACTGATAATACTAAAATGCATCAGAAAGCAGGATGTGGTGGATTCGGTAAAGGAAACATTTCGGAGCTCTTCAAATCAGTCGAGGAGTATGAGAAATTGCTGGAAGCAAGATCCTCGAGTGTATAAGGTTCCTAAAGACTTTGTGTTTACCTTTAAGATCAAAATTTGAGAATTGTTGTCCTGGATTTAATTGAATTGTATGGCATTAAGTTTTGTTAGTAGTTTTTCATATTATATTTGTTTCGAAAACTTATAACTATTGAAGTGTTATCATGACTGGTGATGCTCATACTCACGTCAATATAATCATCTTAGCTCGTTTGTTTATTTAGTCATTATCTGTGTTTTGAATACAAAACATATGCATTTAGATAATAAGATTTACGTGTAGAAACTAATGAACCAAAAATGTCTAACTTGTATTACTTGATATAGAATATAGTGTACAAGCAATCATATAAATACATAAAATAAAAAAGACGATGCCCTAATACTAGACGGGCTAATGGACCGATACAAGTGGGCCGAACTTATTAACTAATATCCCCCCTCAAACTCACAATACTGCAGCGAGGAACATTGAGAGTTTGTCCGATAGAAAACGAAAACATGGGCTACAGTGAGGCTTGTTAAATATATCTACAATCTGTAAAGCAGACGGAATAAACGGCAGAGAAATAGTACCCGCTTGAAGATGGTGACGAGTGAAATGACAATCAGTTTCTATATGCTTGGTCATTTCATGAAAAACCGTGTTGCGCGCAATCTGAATAGCACTACGATTATCACAATATAATGGAGTAGGACTACTAATATGAACAACCATTTCTGCAAGTAACCAACGTAACCAAACAATCTCGCTAGTAGTGACAGCCATGGCACGATACTCCGCTTCAGTACAAGATCTTGAAAGAACATCTTATTTCTTACTCTTCCACGAGATAAGCGAATCTAGACACAAAGCCCAGTTGTAGACTTGCGACTAACAGAATCACCAGTCTAATCAGCATCACAATAAGCACGCAAGTCCAAAGAAGATGTGGAAGGAAACAAGAGTGTCTGAAACTGTGTACCTCGAAGATACCGAAGAATCTGTAGGACAGAAACCCAATGAACAGTAGTGGGAGCAGGAACAAACTGACTAACAACGTGGACAACATAAGCAATATCTGGCCAAGTCACTGTAAGATAAACCAAACTCACAACAATAGTGTGATATAAACTTGGATCAGGTAAAGGATCACCATCTGTAGGAGTATATTTTGCTTTAGCATCAAGAGGAATGCCGACAATCTTATTATCTGTCATTCTGGCACGATCAAACAAATCAGCAATATACTTGGACTGAGATAGAAGTTTACCTTTCGGTGACAAAGCAACCTCAATACCAAGAAAATAACGTAGTAGCCCCAAATCTTTCATAGGAAACCGACGAGACAACTCTGCCTTCAACACAGGATGGACATGAGACATAAGTCTATGATGGACATAAGGTAATGCCGGGATTTATATTAGTTTAATTTGTGTAATTTTGTTATGTAGCTATTTGGTATGTTGGTATTTACTTTTTTTAAATGGTTTCGTAGTTGCTTGCTTTTCTGTGTGTTTCTGACAAATGGTGTTTTAAATTTTTTTTGTAGAATCTTTTGAAGTATGCAACCTGGTAATATGTTATTTTGGTGAAATCAAAGACTTTTTGATCTGCATTTTAAATGCAGTTAAGTTTTTTCTTAAGATCTTGGTACATAATGAACCAAAGTTGAGAAGGATGCTGATTTAATCAAAACATATGACTCAACATATTAGAGTAATCAACTACATGATACGTTAAAACATACAACTGTTAACCTATTAAACTTATCAACTACAAATGGGCTAATCACTTATAAATGTATTCAACTTGTAACATTTTCCACTTTTAATTATCGAACTCTAACCTTGGTCACTTTAGTATATCTATCTTGTAATTTCGTCAACTTAGTATACGATTTTAAAAGTTCAATACTTAATTTGCTACGTCAAAATGAAAAAAGTGTAGTTTGATACACTAAGTTGACGAAATTACACGATAGATACACCAAAATGACCAGGATTAGAGCTCGCTACATCAAAATGGAAAAGTGGACAAGTTGGATGCATTTTGAAGTGATTAGCCCACTACAAATTTTGTTACTTTAAAGTACAAAATTGATATAAAATGTCATCGTAGAACATCCCGTCACACAGCGCGGGTTCTCGATAGTATAATGTAATAAGCATATGTTTTCCTTTTAGTGTGGTTAGAGGAATTTTCCGATGCTCATAGATATGATGTTTTCTTGATCTTTTCATAGTTTGTATTAACTTACTCTCATGCTTGATGTTAATGTGTACGTTAACTATTTACCTGAGTTAGTTGGGAAGCAAAAGGAGAACCATGCAAAAATACAAACAAACAGGAGTAACATTAAAGAAGAAAATAAAAAAAAAAAAAAAATGAGAATATAGCTAATAAAATGATAGGACTTGATAGTAGTTAAAATCTGAGAAAAAAAATAAAATAAAGTGCATGTCCTTTGTAAAAAAAAATAAAAAAAATAAAAAATAAAAGGTCATTTGTCTAATTCTTGGCCTAACATCACATTATATATGAATCTAAATACTAGGCTTAACTAGTATTGATCAAATAATTAGTTTGCATTTGGGCCAGTAATGAACAATCATCTACTTCCAAAACGCACTTGATAAGGCCCTCATATGACTTTTGAGAAGAATCAAGTTGGGCCCGATCTCCTTTACTCCATATAATGCTTCTTATGATTGTATTCTTCATAAATTAGCACCTTCAACAATCCAGTGAAGATTAATGTAAGATCATAACCCTCGAACTGACTGAACCCATTGTAGTAGTCAACTTATTTCGCCGATTAGATAATCAGGTTACACTGGTTGTGTTTAGGTACACTATACATATTTGGGTTACTTCAAACTCTGGACATGTTTGAGGGTAGTCATGTCTTTACGAATTAATAAACCTAGCTTTCCCCTAAGAAGTTCCCATAAGGCCGTGATCACTAAAATATATAGATCATGCTTGATTATCGAGTAGCAAGTTTCTTTAAGCTCAGTGAGTCTCCGTGGGAAACTTCACAATCCTTTCTTGATTGATCAAATAAAAGGTGCAATTCGGAAACGTGGGAGGATAACGCAACCAAGCAGGTGCATTCCCCTTCTTGTTCATCAAGAATCGTTAGGACACAGTGAAGGATGAAATTGTACAGTCATTCGGTTGCATATAAAGTTCGCTAGTATAATAGTACTGGTGTGTTGTTTGTAGAAAAATATGGAGTTTCAAGCTAGGTAGTGTTAGGTACCACGAGTTTATAAAGCTTTAATTTGTTCAATCTTGATTTTCTTGTTGTTGATATATTTTGTAAACTTTGAATAGGAATTGTATGTATCTTAAACAATAAATCAAACGGATCCCACTTATGATTCACATCATATCCCAAAAATCTTTGTAGGCCTGTTTCTCACACTCATGCAACTTTTGGTTGAAAGTAGTGGCTGTGTGTTTCATATGGCCATTCATGCAACTTTAAGTCGTTCATTGCATATAGAGAAACATAAAGCTAGCTTCTTTGGATGACACTGGGCTCCTCTAGAAGTTTTGCTTACCATATTAATCATTCGATTATGCATGGTTTGAAATACAACTATTAACTTGTTAGTCTTGCTTATCAGAGGATATATTACGTTAGTCTTGCTTAAGATCCGGTATGGTTTGCCCGTGTATTCTCTATATAACGTGTTTAATAATATTTGATAACCTACCAGGAATTCAGTGTTTAACATGATATCCGTGCATGTTCTCTCTGACCTAGTCGGCATGGAGCCGATGCCTCTAAGCAACCCCGTTAAACTCTAGCCGCCTCGGTATCCCTAATCTAAAAAAATGCAGGCTAATGTTTCGAGCATAAAGAGTTAGCTGATGACGCTGTCAGCGCCTATTGAAATTCCAAAAAAAAGACATACTAGAATCCCCGCCCTAACCCCCATCACGCGTCATACTAAAAAAAAAAAAAAAAAAAATGGCCCAGTGTTTTGCTTAGAGTTAGTTGACGTTGTCAGTGGCCGTAGATTCGTAGTTAAATTCCGAAGAAGATGCTACTAGAATCGCCGCTTCCACCGGTCGGACGCACAGTTATAAGTCACGATAGTCGTAAAAAAGTACTCTTTCAGACTAGGTTTATCTCTACTGCGACCGGATGCTGTCGAAGTTTTATTTATTTTTTATTTTTTTTAATAATAATTATATTTTTATTTTCTAATTACAACTTCTGCGATTTCGCCGCTCAAATTGCGAGTGAATATTAGAGAATATATTAGGTTAGTCAGCCTAGTCTGTTTGTGGGCTTAGGGTCCGCTATGGTTTGCCCATGGTTTCTCTATATATTGTGCTTAATAATATTTGATAACCTACGAGGAAATAAATTAAATGTAGCCCGTGTATTCTCTATATATTGTGCTTAATAATATTTGATAATCTACGGGAAATGAATTCAGTGTTTAACATTTCTCGCGACGAATCCTACTGTATGCATATTTACACCATATATCTTCCTGCACACCTTTAACTTAAGTGGAAACTAAATTGATGTGTTTAGGAAACAAGCTGCAAAACCCTACGTACTCCATAAGTGAATACACGTGCATCGTGATTCAGGGACCGATTCAGCTAGCTAGAGTTACATTATAAAATGTGCAAATACCATATTAAAGCATTATACTTGTCAAGAAAGTCACTTTTAGGTATCGAACAAATTTTTTTCCTCATTTGGGTACTAAACTTTTATTTTTTGGCCTCTTTGAGGCACTTTATGACATTTTTGCCCCTGGAATTTTTTATTAATTTGAGGGGCAAAAACGTCACAAAGTGCCTCAAAGAGGCCAAAAAATGAAAGTTTAGTACTCAAATGAGGAAAAAAATTTGTTCGATACCCAAAAGTGTATTTTAGGACAAGTATGATGTTTTTTTATGGTATTACCCTTATAAAATCTGCATTTTGGTGTCTTAAGTAATTTAATTTTTCATATGCAAGTGCTAGATTTAATATGAACTAATACAAACATACATATAAGAGTGAAAATTGATTTTTCGAGAATCAAACTTTTATAATCACTTGTACACTTTGTTAGTTTAATTTTAAAAATCATTGATCTGTTGCTAGATGCTTTACTCAGAGTATCATTTATAGTCATATAGAAACTGGCCTATATGATTGATGTATTATCGGATTTTGTGCTTATAGCGAGTACGTATTATCTATATCTATCTATACTAAGTATGGACTATCTATATCTATCTATACTAAGGTGGTGTTTGTTTTTTAAGAGGCTCTGAATCTGAATCTGAACCGCACATCTGAATCTGAATCTGAGGAGTGAATCTGACCGCATCTGAACAGAAAAAAAAAACTCATGTTTGAACCGCACATTTGCTTGCTTGTACTAGTTTTTTTTTGTTTTTTTTTGTGTCAGCAAGAGGCAACAAGAGGCATTCAGACACCCCTCTCAAGTCTAGACCATTAAGATCTTACTGCCTCTGAACGCGTCTGAACGGGAAAAAAAAAACAAACGGTCTGAACGTCCAAAATGTCTGACCGCGTCTGAACGGTTCAGATTAAGAGGCTGTTAAGAGCCTCTTAATGAAAAACAAACACCACCTAAGTGCGGAGTATATATAAAATATTCTAACCATTTAATCATAAAACTGAAAATCGAGTAGGGCTAATTATAGTCTTAAAATAATTGTAACACTTTCTATAAAGTAAAAAAGAAAAAGAAAAAAAAAGAACCTCGAAGTGAATACTTACCTAGCCTGATAAGATGGAAAGTAGGTTGTGTAAAGGAGAGATAAAGTTGTGTGTGCGTGATTCTGAGAGGTTGTTTTTAACATATATATGTATTGAATGGTATTCTACGCTTGTATATAGCAGTGATAAAATGATAAGTTTCCTTCCATATATACTTTGTTTGAATGTAACACATGTGTTCTAAATAATTTTTTTCAACAAGTTTTCACTATGTAGAGTAATTTTACAAGTTCAGTTTTGTGTTATTTTCACTATGTAGTATGCAATTGTGCTAAAAACTTAATTAATGTAACTAAATACGAACAATTACTCGAACACAAACGACTTAACAAGCTAGGTCTCATGCTTGACTCTAAGAATAATCGGAAGAGATAGGTAGCGAAAAGAAAATATAAATTCAAACTAATTATAACTTAAACAAGGTGTTAATTAACTCATACGCGACAAAATAAACATTATTATTATGCAAACAATAACTTTTATCTCCCATAATTTTCAGCATTTCTTTGTGCTAACGTGCTACTTCTCTTTCATAACTTTCAATTTACACTCTTTTACAACATTTATATTTTTGTCACAATGGTAACAAAACTAGCTACGGGTTTATAATATCCGAAATAACTGATGAAAAGGCGCCAACTTTGGTGATAAGTATGATTTTTATTTTCTCAAAAATTTTAAAGTCATTTCGAGATATTATGACTCTTCGTCACCTTATATATACTTGCATGTCTCTTGCTAGTCTCTCAGCTCCCCGTAAGGTTTGTAACTCAAGTACTAATTAGCTCTACGTTTTTCTCCAGACATATCCCAACTCTGATACTTTACACCATCTTTAGTTTTCCTGAATCAAAAATCATCATTTTCTTTGTCTGAAAGCTTCATAATTATGGGCAACACCTCATTTTATAATTATATGGAAATTTTGCAACGACTAGAAAGAGAAACCAACACTACACGTGTCATGGTGGAGTCTTTGCGGGAGTACGCCGTGCCAATGTTCTATTCATATAAGCAAAAGAAATATGACGAACCTATGCCATGGATTGGGATGTATATTGCGTCAGCATCTCTGGTTTGCATCATTGCTATGGTGGCTGATTTAGTGCATGGTTTGAGGAACAGAAAACTATGGTTTCCATGCAAATATTTTACTCTGATCGAATGCTGCTTCTCTCTCTGTAATAGCCATTGCAATCAAGCTACCCATGGATATTAATAATTTAATGCCGGGTAATATGGATCAGGCTTCGAAGCTTGGAAGCCTGGCCTTTTTATGCACCATGATGGCTAATTCATTACCTTCTCTAGCCAGCATGGAAAGCAAGGAACTTGTCGCGAACATCATAGCTTTGGGTATTCTGGTAATCACTTTGGTTGTGAATGTTTGCATTCAAATAGTAACGGGTGTTGTTACCTATCCGCTGTGGTCCCTGTGGATAGAATTTTTTCGTAACTTTACTGTAGTGTATTCATTTTTTTTTTCGATATAAGTTCAAAGCAATCATTTATGTGGCAATGTTACTCCTGTTGCTGATAATACAGGCAAGTTCAGGTTTAACGATTCTAATCTCCAAACGTATACTAGAATCCAAATACCAAACATGTCATGAAATAGCTTTGAAAGAGCCAGAGTTCCAACAACCAGCTGGAAGACTAAATGCTGAGAAGCTAAAGCAGCATGTGAACAAGTACTGGATCATGGCAGGAACTAGCAGCCCTCAGTTCATGACAGCTTACTTGGCTACAACCTCTGCTGCTGGGGTAATATGTGTTGCTAGCACTTTATTGCAAATTGGAAGTTTTATTACAGCACTTTCTTTTAGAGGTATAATGGAATATGATTCAGATTATAAATGGTCAATTCCAGTGATTTTCATAACACAATCTATCGGAGTTTTGTTGGGTACAATTGCTCCACTTTGTAGATGTTTTGCATCCTTAAGCTTGAAGGTGTCCATAAAATGGATTCGGGACCATGTTAGGGAGTTTAAAGTAGAGAGCTACTGGACTCGCAAGTTATCTGACTGGAAACAGAGTAGTATACCATTCCCATTACGAAGCCGCAAATGCAAGGTTGTCATGGAAAACTTTAAAGTCCTAATCCTTAGCTTTCTTATAGTGTTTCAGAAGATGGTTGTGATAGCCTGTAAGATGATAATGTTGATCCCAATATTCCTCATGGTCTGTGTCTTGTTTTGTATCAATTGTTGGGAGTGGCTAAAGGTCATGTTTAGTGCCTTCGGTATTGTGTTGGTAAAAAAACCTGAACAAGTACCGCAAAATGAAGATCTTAGCAACTATATTGTGAAACTTCAAGACGATATGGAGCCTGCTGGAAGAACATTGAAGGGCATTTCAAAATCTATGAACCGTTTGATCCAAAACGCTGAAAAAAAACAACCCAAAAATCTAATTAATCTTCTGGAGCAATCTAAAGGTTTTGAAGGTATTGAAAAGATTGACTGCCATTATGTTCCACCTTTACTTTCCATAGATTACCCTGACCGTTGGAGCTTACCAATGACAAGTGACAACCATCGCCATTTCTCTTCCTAATATCCAAAACGACATAGTTGAGAGCTTGCTAATAAGTGTGAGTGAAGGTCTACTTTATGTCACACTTGTGGAGGAAAGCCTCAATGCTACCCATGAATACGTACGTATTCAAAAGGCAGCTAAAATGTTGTGGCTGGAAGTCGAAGTCCACCACAAATGGTTAGGATATAAGTTGAAAGAATATACTCCGCAAAGAAATACAGCAGGACATATTCTTGAATGGTACAGAGATACAGCTAAAAATATGGTCACTGAGTTGGAAGGTATGGACATTGAAGCCTCTGATAAGAGTTCAGTTTGCAAGTCTCTTTGTGTGAATTCAATGTATCATATAACCCAAACAATCCTGAATTCCTATCAAGACACCAATGACGAAGTTAGCCAAGAGGAACTATTTGCACAATTATCATCAATGATCTCAGGCATAGTAGCTGGATGTCTCACAAACTTACCCCAAGTCATAGCAATGAAATGTCACACGAGTTCCATGGAAAAGAGGGAGGCAAGTGTCTATGAAGCGGCCCAACTTCTCGGTGAGACAATGCAGATAATCAACAATCTTCAAGATCGTGAACTTCCAAGCTTGAATTCAGATGAGTTTCCATTTATTAACAAGTGGTGTGCTTATTTTAGGGATCTGAATCCTTAAAAAAATATGCTCTTCAATTAATGTGGTAAGATCATTATGATTTGTCATGTTTCTTTGATTACTTCTCTGATTTCTTTGGTATTTTCTTAAACACGGTATTGTTGGATGAACTGCAGAACCATGCTCGTTTGCTTTTCGTGTGAAACACCCACCTGAAGTTGTCCAGAAGTAAAGGCTATGTTCTTCAAGAAGTATGTGCCATCAGCATCGAGAAAGTAGGTTGAATTTGAAGCTGTAATCAGTTTGTAAACTAAATAAGTTCATTTGAACGTGTCTTTGGTTTGCTAGTAATGTATGTGTTTGTTATGTGTCTGAATATTTGTATAATATGCATAATCTTTGTCTGTCAGTTAACAAAAATTAAGCTATACATATTTTAGCAACAAAGAGGGCATGATATTAAAAATCTAATTAGTGCAAACAAGGTACTAATTAAAACCAGGAGTTTATTTCATTCTGTCCAAAAATTTAAAATGCTAGAGTACAAAAACTCTAAATAGCACGAGTAACTTTTCGTAGTTCAACTAATCTCACTTATAGACCTCATCATAGGCAAATCAATCTTTGCATAACACGCCATTGTAATAATGGTAGTGAAAGTTTCATGGGAAGAAAGTGATTGATGAAGTTATGCTATAAAAACCACACAAATTAAAGTTATCATGTATGTTTTGTTTTAGTCACACTCTTGCAACTTTTAATGAAAAGTAGTGGCTGCAAATTTTATGTAACTTTAAGGGGCTGTTTAACAAAGGCGATTTTTGAAAAGAAAGAGCTAGAAATGATTCTATTTCATATTAACTGTCGGTCACTCGTCAGTAACTGTTGCTTCGACAAATTTTACTTTTATTTTATTTTATTTTATTTTTTTGTTATTATTTTTTAATGTTTATTTTTTTCGTTTTCCATCAACATATAATTAATTTCGATAACATAACATATGTATGTTGACAGTGTATATGATAGCCATATTGTTTGCGAGTGTTGAATGTATAATTGTAGATTCGGTAGGTATAAAATAAGATAATTGATTGACACGCATTCATTTCTTATTTGCACATTTAAGTGTACAGTGTACAACCTGTTAAAGCAACATATAATAAATGTATAACTGCTTATTGCATAGATGATGTGTGCATAAAAACTAAGTGTGCAAATCATCACTCATAAACTAAATGTGAACGGTTAATATTGTAATTGTTTTTATTGAAGAGTATAGTCAATCAGTCACACACGGTTATTTTTACTTACGGCATGAGAAATAATAGGTTCACAAAAGTTTAAAAAATGAAATTCACATATGCATTTTTTGAATATGCTAGGTATGAAAGATGAAAGAGAAAACATTATATAAGATGATTGGTCCAACTCACTTGTCATATGTTGCTTGTACCATCTAGCATTCGTACATCATAGAAAATACGCAAACCATTAC
This sequence comes from Artemisia annua, assembly GCA_014162995.1. Lineage (NCBI taxonomy): Eukaryota > Viridiplantae > Streptophyta > Magnoliopsida > Asterales > Asteraceae > Artemisia > Artemisia annua. The sequence goes on from LBNU01019187.1 coordinate 28,808, forward strand.
ATCCGTGCCACAAAGATCAGTTACATAATACCTACATCAACCTACATCATAGAAAATACGCAAACATCATCCCCACAAAAGCCCTAACAACCATAACATATACTATGCATAAAACCTACACAAACAAAGATAACCAAAAACCCAACACCGTTTACCCAACCAACAACACATCTACGAACGAACGAAGAATGTTAGTCATGAACGCCATCTTCTCATTAGCATGACGACGGGCTTCAGAAACCATCACTGTCAGCCTCCTGACCTTTTCCAGATCTTGTTCTTGGGCTCTTTTCAAGACACAGACACTTTGGACAGCGGGAATAGAACCAGTCAAGATGTCCAGCTCCTTAATCAACGCAGCCTTGTGCTTCACGCGCTCATCTACTTCCGAACATAGCTTCTTAAGCTCCTGTGCATCCGCCAAAATAAGTTGTCCTTTCTCTCTTAACATGGACAAGCATTTGATTTTCCATACGAGTTGAGTTTGATGCCTCTGCTAATCTCTCACACAAAACCAAATGAAACACCATTAACTTTCTTAACTTTTTTTGGATTAAAGATCAGCACAAATAGAAATGAAATGTAACACAAAAAATAATTAAATAGAAGAAAAATGATGCAAAAGGCATACATAGGGACGCGGGCGGTCATAAAAACCATCATTACACGGTAATACTGAATTCCTATCAAGCCAACAATGACGAAGTTAGCCAAGAGGAACTATTTGCGCAATTATCATCAATGATCTCAGGCATAGTGGCTGCATGTCTCACAAACTTACCCCAAGTCATAGCAATGAAATGTCACATGAGTTCCATAGAAAAGAGGGAGGCAAGTGTCTATGAAGCAGCCCAACTTCTCGTTGAGACAATGCAGATAATCAACAATCTTCAAGATCGTGAACTTCCTAGCTTGAATTCAGACGAGTTTCCATTTATTAACAAGTGGTAGGGGTGTCATAAAACCGGACCCTACCCGGACCCGACCCGGACCCGAACGTGAATAAAGATACTCGGGTCGGGTTACTCGGGTCCAAAATCTAATTCGGGTCAATCGGGTCAACCCGACTAACCCGATTATGAACTAGGGTCGGGTATCGGGTTCAATATACTTGCCTATTCGGGTTCGGGTCAACCCGACTAACCCGACTTTTTTTTTTCCCTGTGGTGTGCGTCACTCTGTACTCAGGTTCCTTGTAGAGTGTTTTGCCAATATGGTGGTTGCTTAAGAAGGAATTAGTGGTTAGAATTTAGTTTATGTTTAACTGAGGCAATCAGACAAGTAGTGTTGTAGCTTATTTTTAGTATAATATCGTTGTCTTTTGAGAATTGCGGTTATATTGATGCTGAGTTGGTCTTCTAGGAACCTGAAAATCACAACTAAGACAGCGGCTGATGGGTGTAATTGTTTTGCTTTTTGCTATCTAGTTTAAAATTCTTATGGTTGGTTGGATCATGTGAAATGAATGCAGTACACCAAGTATTTTTGTTGAATGCATGCTAGGTGGTTTAGGAGTTCAAGCAACAGAGCTTATGCCATGTTATTTCATATATTTCATATTACATGTTATTTTTTTTACAAACTGTTTACTTAAAGATGTGAACAAATTACCTGCAAGTCTCCAACATAAATGCTTATTCATTTGATAAATAGTTATAAATGCTACTGCAGTGACTTCATGGCAACTTACAAATTTCCATTATATAAATGGAATAGACCCGAACCCGACTTGACCCGACCCGAATTGACCTGAACCCGACCAACCCGAGTTCAAATAGGGTCGGGTTCGGGTATGTTTTTTTAAGTCTTGACCCGACTTCGATCCGACCCGAATGACACCCCTAGATAGGTATGTGTTCTTCACGTTAAGTTCATAAACTCAAGTTAATAAGCTCGTAACTTAGAAATTATGAGGCCTCATATCGGTTTATACAATTTTCAATAAGCCGATAAGCTCATAAATTAAAACAAGCTAATCCAAGAACCATCTATTACATTGATGCACATTTGAATTACAATTACTTGCACACTTGATTTATATTCTTTGTTTCATGGTTTTAAGCAGGCCAACAATATTTATAGAGATAATTCAAAGAATAGGCTGCATTGAACCTCGTGTAAAGGAAACATTTCAGAGCTCTTCAAATCAGTCGAGTATGAGAAATTGCTGGAAGCAAGAACCTCGTGTGTATAAGGTTCCTGAAGACTTTGTGATGACGTACCTTTAAGGTCAAAGTTTGAGAATTGTTGTCTTGGATTTAGTTGAATTGCATGTATGGCATTAAGTTTTGTTAGTAGTTTTTGATATTATATTTGTTTCGATTACAGTTGAATATCAGTATGTTTCCTATACAAATAGTAGATTGAAGCATGATTAAATGACGAGATTGTGGAGCCTATCAAGTTCTCGACCATATTTTAAGTGGATAACTGTTAAGGAACCTTGAAGATTTTCACGACCATCCATATTGTTTTTGGCTCATCTCATCTCCTCAAGTCATTTCAGGAGCTTTAGTGGATGATGATGGAAATTATGATCTACTTCGCATTCGACTCGAGAAGTATCTTTGCCAGTTCGCTACACTTGCTTATCAAGGCAGTTTCTGAAAATCTACCAGTAAAGCGTAAACCAACATAATAAAAAACACAATCGTGTGTTACAAACGCGGTCCGGCCCTAAAGAATTATACATGCAATCTCGACATTAAAGTCAAATCAAAAATCATGTCTAGAACAAATAGGGTTCGGTTATATGGTTGAGTTCAAAGATGACGGCATTCTGTCGAAATTGGGGTTGTATGTGGTTGATAAGTTTGATGATAAAAAAATGGAAATAGCGAAAGATTCAATTAAAATAACAAAGGATTTAACAAGTGAAATGCTAGGCATTAGAAATGAAGGAGTTGATATTATGGCTCGTGAGACAACCAGAAATGAAGAAATGGTTCGAAATTGGATGAACCAGTATGATAGTGAGAAAGACATAACACGAGGTGGTGTAAATTTTAGGATCCGGAAATCAAAAGATGATAATATGAACTTCAAATTGAGCTTTATTGTTCTGTTCACTTCATTAATGGGAAATATAAAGCAGAAGTGATATGTGATTTGAAGATACTGGACTATATCAGCCCACATACAAAGCTAACATTCGAGCGTTCTTCAAAAACTTCAGGACCAACGTATACATTCCAAACAAGTTTGTGAAATCTTTCATGAATTCAAAATCAGCCTCAAGATCACCTAATAGCTGTAAATAATACAATTAAGTAACATGCAATGGAGCGTATTTGGAATATTGGGTTAATCTCAATCTACCCGAATCCAACCCATATGGAAAGTCAAACCCGAAGTCAAAGTCAACAAAAGACAAAAGTCAACCATTAAGTATAACTGCCAAACGGCAGTTACACCCAAACAGACACAATGGTTCATTCGAACCAACACACCCTTTCATTCGCACCTTTTCACTTATTATATATAGATTAGATTCTGTAAACATTATTACTTGATGACATATTATTTACTTTGATTAATACAAAACCATTTCAAAGCATATCGTGTACATTATTGATATATTGTGACTTGCACGTTAGACCAACAAAGATCCGACGTTGAGGCCAACATGGACATCATAAAAATACCTTCGCGGGGAGTTTCTGCGTGATATGCCACATACATAACCTATGGTGAGATTCGCGAAACATTTTTATAATAGACTTCCTTACCGCAACGTCCTAGTCTGTAAGGGCAAGAGGAGAGTGTTTCCCATGCACTTTTAAAAACGCCTCTAGCATCTAGCAATAAGATTAGTAACTTTCGTCGGCCAGTAACGCAACATCAATTGTGACACACTTTTGATGGTGGTCAAATACCAGTAAATGACACAAAAACCATGTTATACCTGAACAAAAAAACTTTTGATTATTAAAACATTAGTGTTTTGATTGCAAACATATATAGATTTGAAAATTAATTGTTGGTATTGAAAGTAGCATAAAAAGAAACATCACCAAACGCAACATAGTTGCACTTCATTGTTTCATCAGCCCAAAACAAACCGGTCTACTCGTCATTAGTGGTGTGATGATCAAAAGTGAATTTCGGGACATGTTTTTGCTTGTTAAACATTTTGTCCACCAACATATGTGTATCCCTGTCTCTGATGAATGCATTCATGGAACGCTTAAAATTCTTCCAATCTATGAGTGTTTTACGTACTTTATCTTCCCACCCCCAAGAGCTACTTTTAATTGGTAAGTTTTAGTAGGACCTAAAACAACGCATAAGAATTTGTCCCCGAATTTCAAACCAAAGTCATCCAACTTTGCAATTTGGTGATTATATTTTTATTCATCGTGCTTCACTGTCCAATATAGGTCATATTAAAGCTCATCGATTAAAAATAGCTCTTGTGGGGGGTTATGATAAATCACGTGAAACACCCATATATTGGACGAATTTTAGGCTTCCATAAATGCATTCATCAGAGACAAAGACAGGGATGCATAAATGTTGGTTAACAAAATGATTAAGAGGCAAAAACATGTCCCGAAATTCTCTTTTGATCCTCACACCATTAATGATGAGTTGGCCAGTTTGTTTTGGGCTGATGAAACAATGAAGTGCAACTATGTCACGTTTGGATGTTATTTTTTTATGTTACTTTCAATACCAACAAGTAAAATTCAAATCTATATATGTTTCCAATCAAAACGCTCCTTAAATGTTTTACTAATATATAGTATTTTTGTTGAGGTTTAACATGGTTTTTGTGCCATATACAAGTAATGACCACCATCAAAAGTGTGTCACATTTGGTGTTGCGTGACTGCCCGAAAGTTATGAATCTTATTGTTGGATGCTAGAGGCGTTTTTAAAAGCGCATGGAAATCACCTATCTCTTGCCCTTACATACGAGGACGCTGCGTTAAGGAAAGTTGTTTTAGAAATGTTTCCTGAATCTCACCATTGGTTATGCATGTGGCATATCATGCACAAACTTACCTGGAAGACATTTTTATGATATCCAATGTGTTTACAATTAATGTGCACGCATGCTCCATTGCGTGTTACTTAATTGTATTATTTGCAGGTATTAGGTGATCTTGAGGCCGATTCTGAATTTAGAAAAAAATTTCACAAACTTAGTTTTTCACAAACTTGTTTGGAATGTATATATTGGTCTTAAAGTATTTGAAGAACGTTGCAATGCTGTGATAAGTAGGTTTGTACGTGGGCTAATATAGTCCGGTATCTTCGAATCATAGATCTTCTTCCGCTTTATATTTCCCATTAATGAAGTGAACAGAGCAACAAAGTTCAATTTGAAGTTCATATCATCATATTTTGATTTCTGGATCCTAAACTTTACATCACCTAGTGTTATGTCTTTCCCACTATCATACTGGTCATCCAATTTCGAACCATTTCTTAATTACTACATAGTTGTCTCACCAGCTAGAATATCAACTCCTTCATTTCTAATGCTAGCAGCCTAGCATTTGGCTTATTAATTCCTTTGTTATTTTAATTGAATTTTTCGCCAACTTTATTTTCATTTTTTTATCATCAAACTTTTCAACCACATACAACCCCGATTTTGACGGAATGTCGTCAACTTTGAACTCAACCATGTTACTGAACCCTATTTGTTTAAGACACGTTTTTTATTTGGCTTGAGTGTCGAGATTGCATTGTATAATTCGTATTTTAATTTTTCTTCTTATTTGATCCTAACTCACACCGGTAGATGTTATGATGTTTCCGCTTTCATTTTCTTAATAGTATCAGGTCTCTTCCAATGCCATCTTTTGTAATCAGTTATAAATTTAATATATTACTATCCTTATTAATTTAACACACTTTGTATTGTATATGATAAGTTGAAACTTTCTATTTTTCAAAGTCTCATTTATATTTTCCCTCACGGCCTCCAGATTTTCAGGAACTGCCTTGATGTAGCGAGTCTGATCAAGGCGTAGCAGCTGTTGGAATTGGTTTAGTGCTAGTGAACTATCTACCTGTCAGATCACACTATTAATCTAAAGTTTGTTGTGCTGCTGAAGATCTACAAGGTTCATGTTTGCTTAAAGGTATGTAAATTAAGAATTATAGCATGATTAATTTAACTGTTGTGTATAAGGGTACATGGGGGGAAACCTTTTGTGTAAAACCATGATTTTAATTGAGTATTCCATTGTGCATCTTAATCTAATTAACTACTTATTTAATAGTTAAATAAAATTTAAAATTGCTATATGTTACATTGTTTTCCATCATTATGTGGCCACCCTATTGCCACGCACCACTCAGGTGTGCTTTACAATACAACGCAGTACCGGCAAAGCATAGTGCTCACACCATATTCCACTTATGTGTTTTACAGTACATCCCAATACCGACACAACCCACTACTCATACAAGAATCAACTCATACATGTTTAACAGTACAACCTAGTAGTGGCGCAACCGGTGCTCACATCATAATCAACCAAGAGTCCAAGAACAAACAAGACATTTATGCCATGACACGATCACCATAAGAACTGTTGAATAATGTGAAGGGTTATTTCTGCCAAGTTTGAAAAGTCTTCTATGCTTATGAATAAGAAAGTTGATGTTTGACAAGTTGTGAAGAGTTGAAGGTCTAAAGAGGAACTTATCATTATATATACTCTCTTCACAGCTTAGGGTTTCATAACTTCACTTTGTGCCGTTTTCTTTCTCTCTAAAATTACACACAGTATTATTGGTTTTGTTTAGTCTTTGATATCACTTTGATATCTGTTAGTATTGTTGGATCAATCTCTTTATTTGATCCTTATTGTTCTGAGTGATTGAGTGTTTTTGTAGTGAGGTTTTGTGGTGTCCTTCTGAAGGAGATCACATCTTTCTTTTGTATTTGTATTGATAAGCACCTGTTTGGGGACTTATCTTTGTTAATAAAATACACCAAGGGGTGGTTGGCTGGGTGTAATTGAGTTGTTAATCTGTGTTCTTTACCATTTTTACATGGTATCAGAGCGCAAGGTTCTGATCTGGTGGTTTTAAGATTCTAGGGTTTCTAGGGTTTCGAAGTTTTTTTTGGGGTTTTTACAATTGAAGGTTTATTTGGTTAATTGAGGCTGTTTACTTAACGGCTGTGGTTGATTTGATCTATTTGGGATTAGATCTGGTGAGTTTGTGGGTTTCTTGGTTAGGGTTTTAAAAACCCTAATTTGGAAATTTGGGGATCTTAATCTCTGGTGGTTTCTTGGTGGTCTGGGCCCGTTCTTGATTACAATCTCACTAGACTAAGTGAATCTAGTGAGTTTGTGATTCATTCCGCTGTTTTCTCACTGTAAGTGTATTTCTTTCCTTTAAGCAAACATTTACTTAGTCAAGAAGGTGCAAACAGAGTGGTTAACACCTTGACCTGCCACCGTGAGTGGTACGAAAACCTGCTCTGGCTACTCTTAGTCTTCTTGGCTGGTATTTTGTTAGGCTTGGGTGTGAGTATAGATTTTTTAGATTTTCTGTGTCTAGGTCGAAGGAGGATATAGGATTTGGGATTGAGAAGTTGTTTGTGATTGATTGTGGTTGTTTGTTCTTATCTGTTATATTTGTTAGTTGTTTACTGGTGTTTGTTTTCTTGGTTGGTTCTTGTTTGGATTCTGTTTGTTACTATTTTTGTTTGTTCTGTTTGTTCCTGTTATTTGTTGCTATCTGTTTCATTATGACTATTGGTGAAGGCAGTGGTGGTAACACTGAGGTCTTAATCAGTAGTCTTGATGCTGGTAATCCTCTTCATATTCAAACTAATGATAATAGTGGTACTGCTCTTATTCCATTTAAACTTGCTGGAACTGAAAATTATAGAATTTGGTCTGGTGCTATGAAATTAGCCTTACAAGCTAGAAATAAGTTTAGTTTTGTTGATGGTTCTTGTCTTAAAGAAACTTATGCTACTAGTGATGTTCTTTCTGCTCAATGGGATAGGTGTAATGCCATTGTTTTAACTTGGTTAATGAATTCTGTTTCTCAAGATGTCTATATGGGTCTTGTTTACTCTGATAATGCTGCATGTGTGTGGAAAGAGTTACAAGAAACATATGATAAGGTTGATGGTTCTGTTATATATAATCTTTTGCAGAAAATTAATTGTGTTAAACAAGGTGGTTCTTCTGTTGCTGATTATTATCATAGGCTTAACTCCTTGTGGAGAGAATTTGATGTCTTGACTAAATTGCCTGTTTGTGTATGTGAAGTTAAATGCTCCTGTGATGCTAGTAAAGAGTTAGGTTTGCATAAACAACTTATGAAGTTGATGCAGTTTCTCATGGGTCTTGATGATTGTTATCAGCCTGTGAGAACAACACTCTTAACCAGGGATCCTCTTCCTGAAGTTAAGGATGCTTATATCACTGTTTCTAGAGAGGAATCCCATAGAGGTTTGTTTACTGGTGTTTGTTTTCTTGGTTGGTTCTTGTTTGGTTTCTGTTTGTTACTGTTTTTGACTGTTCTGTTTGTTCCTGTTATTTGTTGTTATCTTTTTCATTATGACTATTGGTGAAGGCAGTGGTGGTAACACTGAGGTCTTAATCAGTAGTCTTGATGCTGGTAATCCTCTTCATATTCAAACTAATGATAATAGTGGTACTGCTCTTATTCCATTTAAACTTGCTGGAACTGAAAATTATAGAATTTGGTCTGGTGCTATGAAATTAGCCTTACAAGCTAGAAATAAGTTTAGTTTTGTTGATGGTTCTTGTCTTAAAGAAACTTATGCTACTAGTGATGTTCTTTCTGCTCAATGGGATAGGTGTAATGCCATTGTTTTAACTTGGTTAATGAATTCTGTTTCTCAAGATGTCTATATGGGTCTTGTTTACTCTGATAATGCTGCTTGTGTATGGAAAGAGTTACAAGAAACATATGATAAGGTTGATGGTTCTGTTATATATAATCTTTTGCAGAAAATTAATTGTGTTAAACAAGGTGGTTCTTCTGTTGCTGATTATTATCATAGGCTTAACTCTTTGTGGAGAGAATTTGATGTCTTGACTAAATTGCCTGTTTGTGTTTGTGAAGTTAAATGCTCCTGTGATGCTAGTAAAGAATTAGGTTTACATCAACAACTTATGAAGTTGATGCAGTTTCTCATGGGTCTTGATGATTGTTATCAGCCTGTGAGAACTGCACTCTTAACCAGGGATCCTCTTCCTGAAGTTAAGGATGCTTATATCACTGTTTCTAGAGAGGAATCCCATAGGGGTATTCCTGAGTCCTCTAGTGCTACTGAGACTAAACTGAATGCATCTTCTTTTGCTGCTAAATCTTTTAACAACAATAGGAGAATGTTTAACAATAATAATAATAACACTAGAGGTACCAATACTAATAATGGTACTAATGCTAACACTGTTAATAGAGGTCCTAATCCTAATCTAAATTGCAAAAATTGTGGTAAAATTGGGCACACTATTGACAGATGTTATGAGATTATTGGTTTTCCACCTGGTTTTGTTAAGAATAATAATCCAGTTAAACAAAACAGTTTTAGACAAAACTATAATGCTAATGCTGATATGAAACAATCTGAGAATAAAAATTCTTCATCTGTTAGCACTTCTTCTGGTTTTACTTCTGAACAGATGAAGAAACTTTTGTCTTTGATCAATGATTCTCCCTCTGGAAGCATACATGCTAATATGGCAGGTAGGGCTTCATTTTTTAATGGAAATGTCTGGTTCAATGTTAATTTTTCTAAGTATTTTCATTCCAATTCTAGTATGTCTGTTAAAACTTTGTCTTTGGGTTGGATTATAGACTCAGGTGCTAATCAACACTTGACTGTTTCCACTGTTGGAATGTTTAATGTGGTTGATATTTCTAGTCTTAGAATTACTGTTGGTCATCCTAATGGTACTCTTGCTACTATTAGTCATGTTGGAAATTTGAAACTTACTAATAATGTGACTCTGTATGATGTTTTAGTTGTCCCTGGTTATTGTGTTAGTTTGTTATCTGTTAATAAACTCATTAGAGATAGCAAGATGTTTGTTGGTTTTGATGAAGATACTTGTTATATTCAGGACTTGAAAAGGGAGAATATTCTGGGGACTGGTAGTCAAGCTGATGGCCTTTATCTGTTTGATATGCAGTCTAATGATAATGTGAGTAAGTGCAATGTGGTCATGTCTTATAATGTGTCTAAGCTTATTTGGCATAATAGGTTGGGTCATCCTGCTGACCCAGTCTTATCTGTTCTTCAAAATGATCTTGGGATTTCCAAGAACTCTTCTGTGTTAGTTTGTGAGATCTGTCATAGGGCCAAACAGACTAGGGAACCTTTTCCCTTGTCTGAACATAAGTCTGCAAATCTTGGTGATCTTGTTCACCTTGACTTATGGGGTCCTTACAGAGTAACTAGCAGAGAGGGGTACAAATATTTCTTAACCATTGTTGATGACCATTCTAGGGCTGTATGGGTATACTTAGTTAAATCTAAGGATGAAGTTTTTGGTGTATTTTGTTCTTTTATTCACTTAATTTCTACTCAGTTTGGAATCAAAATTAAAATTGTTAGATCTGATAATGGAACTGAGTTTGTCAATAGGAAAATGAATGAAATGTTTTCTGATCTTGGAATAATACACCAAACTTCATGTGCTCATACCCCTCAGCAAAATGGGATTGCTGAAAGGAAACATAGACACCTACTAAATGTAGCTAGGAGTCTTATGTTTCAAGGGGGGATTCCTTTAAGTTTTTGGTCTGATTGTGTTCTAACTGCTGTATATCTTATAAACAGGCTGCCATCTTCAGTTTTAAAAGGCAAATGTCCCTATGAGTTGTTGTATAAGACAAAACCTAATCTTTCCCACTTGAGGTCTTTTGGCTGTTTGTGTTTTGCTACTATTTTAAACAATCATGATAAATTGTCTTTCAGATCTGAAAAATGTATCTTAATTGGTTTTTCCACTACTAAAAAGGCATATAAACTTTTAAGTTTGGATACTAGAAATGTGTTTTTTGCAAGAGATGTAAAATTTTATGAAAATATATTTCCACTTAAAATGAAACTTGTGTTTCTACTGATACAGATAATGTAAGTGAAGTAGAACATTTGAAATTTTTTGATAGTCTTAAGTCTCAAAGTCCCAATGATGATGGGGAAGAAACACCAGTTGAGGAAGGTAGTTTGCCACCTTCACATGATGCAACAGAAACAGAAACAGATACTACTTATCTGCATCATGAAGGTGAGCAATCTGCAACCTACTTTGGTGACCAACACTGGTCTGAGGGCAATTCTCAATCTAAAAAGATTAATCCTATTCCAACTCAGTCTATAAATGTGAATGAAGATGTGCAGACACCTGGTTTAAGAAGGTCTAACAGAGAGTCTAAAACTCCTATTAGATTTAATGATTATGTGTTACATTCTAAGGTTAGATATGGAATAGAAAAATATGTTAATTATGCTGGTCTGAATAGAACCAATAAATGTTTTACTTCTACTTTGAATAAGTCTTGTGAGCCTAAGAGTTATGAAGAAGCTATTGAAAATCCTAACTGGAATGATGCTATGAATAGTGAAGTTGAGGCTTTAAATAGAAATAATACATGGACTGAATGTGAATTACCTGTTAGTAGACATGCTATTGGTTATAAATGGTTGTGGAAAATTAAATACAAATCTACTGGAGAGATTGAGAGATATAAAGCCAGACTTGTGGCTAAAGGTTATAGTCAAAGAGAAGGGTTTGATTATGATGAAACCTTTAGTCCTGTGGTTAAAATGGTTACTGTGAGATGTCTGATAAGTATTGCTGTTAATATGAATTGGCCTTTATATCAGTTAGATGTTAACAATGCTTTCTTGTATGGAGATTTGCATGAGGATGTTTATATGATCTTACCTAAGGGATTTAATGGAGGTGATGGTACTAAAGTGTGCAAACTTAATAAATTTTTGTATGGTCTTAAGCAAGCACCAAGACAGTGGAATGCTAAACTTACCACTGCCTTGGTTGAACATGGATTTGAACAAAGTAAATTGGATTATTCTTTATATGTGAAACATAAAGGTTCTGTGTTTGTGGCTTTGCTTGTATATGTTGATGATATAGTTATCACTGGCAATGATGAAGTTGAAATTAAAAGGTTTAAACAGTTTTTAAGCACTAAGTTCATGATAAAAGACTTAGGAGAATTAAAATATTTTCTTGGCATTGAAGTGTTGAAAAATGATACTGGAATATGTATGACACAAAGAAAATATTGTCTTGAGCTGTTACATGAATATGGTTTGCTTGCATCTAAACCTGTTGATACACCTTTGCCTGAAAATACTATCTTGAATTGTATTGAAACTGATAATGATAAAGTGTTGAAGAATATTACTAATTATCAGAAATTGGTTGGTAAATTGATTTACTTGACTAATACAAGACCTGATATTAGTTATGCTGTTCATTGTTTAAGTCAACATATGCATAATCCTTTACAATCTCATCTTAAGGCTGCATTAAGGGTATTGAAATACTTGAAAAGTTCTCCTGGATCTGGTTTGCAATTTAACAAAGAATCAGATCTTAAGCTTAGAGCTTATTCTGATTCAGATTGGGCAAAATGTCCTAAAACTAGAAAGTCAGTTACTGGATTTTGTGTGTTTTTGGGTAATTCTCTTATATCATGGAAAAGTAAAAAACAAGCTACCTTGTCTAAAAGTTCAGCTGAGGCTGAATATAGAAGCTTGGCTTCTACTACTTGTGAGGTGATATGGTTGGGAAATTTGTTGGATAGTCTTGGTCTTAAAAACTTGTTACCTGTGGAAATTTTTTGTGATAACAGTGCAGCTATACAAATTGCTGCAAATCCAGTGTTTCATGAAAGAACAAAACATTTTGAATTGGATGTGCATTTGGTTAGAGAAAAAGTTTCTGCAGGGGTTATCAAAACTGTAAAGATTCATACAGATATGCAGATTGCTGATATTTTCACTAAGTGTCTTGGACAAAGACAGCATAGTTTGTTTTGCAAAAATCTTGGTATGTTTGACATGTTTGCAGGTGCAAACAATGGAGCTAAGGATAAAGAAAGCATGCCAGGTGAAGACTTGTCAACTTGAGGAGGGGTGTTGAATAATGTAAAGGGTTATTTCTGCCAAGTTTGAAAAGTCTTCTATGCCTTTGAATAAGAAAGTTGCTGTTTGATAAGTTGTGAAGAGTTGAAGGTCTAAAGAGAAACTTATCACTATATATACTCTCTTCTCAGCTTAGGGTTTCATAACTTCACTTTGTGCCGTTTTCTTTCTCTCTCAAATAACACACAGTATTATTGTTCTTGTTTAGTCTTTGATATCGCTTTGATATCTGTTAGTATTGTTGGATCAATCTCTTTATTTGATCCTTTTTGTTCTGAGTGATTGAGTGCTTTTGTAGTGAGGTTTTGTGGTGTCCTTCTGAAGGAGATCACATCTTTCTTTTGTATTTGTATTGACAAGCACCTGTCTGGGGACTTGTCTTCATTAATAAAATACACCAAGGGGTGGTTGGCTGGGTGTAATTGAATTGTTAATCTGTGTTCTTTACCATTTTTACAACAATCAAGTGATTATATAAATATTATGACTTTTCAAATAACGATCATACCTGAATCATCATCCATATCATACGTTCCTGCATCATGAAAGACCAATCGGAGGACACCTGCAGCCTTGCCTTTAGAAAGTAGTTTTCTTATCTCTTCCTGTAACAATACTAGATCGCTGACAACAAACATCGATGTCTCAGGAAACAGAATTATAAAATTAACTTTTCGCAGCATGACATTAATGATAGACTTACTCTGCAACATTAGCGTTAGCATCAACACCAAATTGTAGCATTGTTTTAGGCAAAGGCAAAAGAAATGTGATCATAAATATCATCGTTCTCCTGCCATATGAAGTGCTTACATCATCCTCATCTGCAATTCATTTATAATTATCAAAAGTTACATAAGAAAAACCCAAACATGATATTTATATATAGTTATTCCATATGAAGTGCTTACATCATCCTCATCTGCAATTCATTTATAATTATCAAAAGTTACATAAGAAAAACCCAAACATGATATTTATATATAGTTATTCCAGGGTTAAAGGGTGTTTGGGTCTGCTTATATTTTTCTGCTTGCACATTTTTTTATATGGTAGAAGCAGATAAGCAATTTAAGATATAGTGTTTGGATTTGAATATGACATCCATCCTCCTGAGGAGAAGTTTGGTTTCAAACCCCGGTTCGAACAGGAGGGGTACGCCAGGCTAATGTGCCTTAGGATGATCCACATCTCACATCATGCCGATGAGCACATTGAACTATCCATGTGGCTGAGAGCCCTCACAACCCAGGCACAACGACACAATCACCTGGGGCGCTCTCTACCCACTGAGCTAATAGCCCGGTCGTGCGGCCCCCATGGGGGAACCACTAGGCCCAAAGTGAAGAAACCCCTTCCCTCTCTTTCCCTTTTTCACCCCCATGTCGCCACACAAAGGGCATGGAGACATAAAAAGGGGATCCTATTATTGGTTAGAAAGTAACTTAGGTTCCATTTGCTAAAGGTTTTTATGTTAGAAATGTGGATAAAAAAGGAAATTTGGTCACACTATTCAACTTTCCGTTTAACTTTGACAATTTAGCCAAAATTTCCCCTTTTTGCAAAAACAATCAACAATCCCGCAAGCCGCGTATCCTATCCAGAATCTTGCATTTTTATTTAAGATGAGGATAAGGGTAAATAAATATTGATTCGCAAGGTATGAAGAAAGGCTGACAAGCTTTAATTACAAGTTTTCAAAGTTTGAATACAATTCTGCAGGCTATAAAAAATCGCAACGAATTTCAAGATGTTAGTGTCGGGTATTGGTACTCAACGAGTTTCAAGATAATTTATTGAATCGTATGGCTAGGGTAGCACAAAGCTCGTATTGGGATGAGACAAGAAAACACTCTTATTCAGGCACAAGAAATACAACAAAACACAGAGATCTTGTTAGTTTCCGTATGTTCAAATGAAACAAAAATTCTGTTATTAACAGATTGACAGTTATGGTGGTTGGTTGTTATTGGCAGGGAACAAACAGATACGTCTTTTGGCGAACAGACATATCGTTTGGGTTTTAGCGGGAAATACTGGTGACTTGTTTGGTGTACAAAATACCGTTTGGGTCGAAATATTGTATTAGCAAAGTGACATGTGATACACATATCAAGAAATTATCGAGGAAACTCATTGATTTATTAAGAGCCGACACTAACAAACTAATACAATATTATGTGATAATCACGGCTGGTGATAATCATGGCTGGCGATACTTGAGAAACTTGATAAGTTCGAGGGAAATAACTTTACCCGTTGGCAAAATCTATTTGAACATACGAAAACTAACAAAATCTTTGTGTTTTGCTCTATTATTGCGCCACAATAAGAGTATTGTCTTTTCCCAATACGGATTTCATGTAAGTGTCACGTCCAAATAGGGTCGACATATTGTATTATGACAGTCCTATATAATACATGATTCAAGAAACTAATCAATTATCCAAGAAACTTATCGATTATTAATTTATTATAAAACCTCAAAGGGTATTGTCGAATGATTGAAACCCCATAAGGATTTATAAAACCTAAATTATGCAATTGTTGTTTTCTATATTCAGCGGGTTGTTCTGACGCGTCGTCTTAGCTATGGTTGCGATTCCGGTATGCTTTTGTTGAGAATTTAATTACGAAGCGAATGGCGCTAGGCGTCAGTTAACTCCTTATGGTTTGGGAGTTATGGTCAAAACAATGGGCTACATATTTTTTCTGCATTTTCTTATTTTTCTTAAGATTAGGGATACGACATCGGCTAGGGTTTGACGGAATTATTAGAGGTGGCGGCTTAAGTTTGCCTACAAGGTCCGAGAATTAGACCTAAAGCTCTCATACCATGTTCAATGATTGAAACCCGGTAAGGGTAAATGTATTATTGATCCATTATAAATAGATTACAACCTGGAAAACCCTAATGGACCCTAAGCCCACATGCAGCCTTAGCTCGACTAAGTAAAACCATTAACAGGAATTGTATTGATTGTAACTCTATTTGTCTAGTTTATCCTGGTATGGGTAGGACGATCTGTCTACATTTCACCTCCCCCTTACCTTGCTCCATCTGGTTTGGGTTTGTTGTTCTTGTTGTTGTAACTCTATTTGTCTACTAAATAGCTGATGATGCATACATATATACACTAGTTGCATATAATAAGCAATTCAACTAGCTCGCAAGCCTAATGGGTACGGCCCATCTATACAATTGGAGTCGGACCGGTTTAGTCTACAACAACAACAAATATACCCAATCCCGCAAGAGCGGGATATGGGCGGTTTAGTCTAATTTGGGCTAATAATTATCAATACACAACACTAACATAAGATTCATCTCAAATAAGCACTTTATAATAAGCATATGGAAAACATAACTATGTAACCACATAGAAACTGCCATTTGCTCAAAACACTAGAAACTGTTTATCTACTTAAACATAAGCACATATACAATTGCTATACTAAACAAAAACAGTACATTTCACTATCCACTACCATATAAAAATTTCAGATGAAAAAATATGTAGAGAGTTAGTTTACTTGAATCAAAAACTGTGGTGAACGATGGCGACGTTGAACAAATTGCGGGTCTAACAGCGGCGCTCGTGGGACAGCAGAAACGCCGGAAGGACAAGTCTAAACCTGTGAAGGACATTTTTTTTAACTGAGTTTAGAATAACGTTTGTGGATAACTAGATATATAAATATTTTACATGTTTAGTCCATGTAGTTGTACTTCTTTTACATTTCTACCCCAATAGTTGCTTTTTTGGTAATTTTAGTTCGACGCATGTTCGAGAAATATCCAAAAAGGTGAATCTTGATCGGTTTGGTTTTGATTAGTTTGGTCGGTTTTTGGTGGTCGTTAAAGTTAACCAAAGTAGTGCTTTGTCTAAAGGGCATTGATCTTGTGACAGCTTTCACAGACCGGTCTAATAGCTAATATAAAAGAGTTAAATCGTGTAACACCATGATTAAAAGGACACAAAGACATGATTTGAGACTACATGCTTTGATCATGGTTGATAATTGGGAGTTTGTGACTTGTTTCGGTCAATATGACTGATATTTCACTATTTGATTAATAGCCAAACATCTTTACTATACGCGAAGTGTATGTTGCTAATCTTTTAATAAAATGGTAGAGATCACTTGTGAATTATTTGACCTTTGCTTCATCTCATAAACGACACAAACGCCCAAAATTTCTGTGTATAACTGTATACTAAATTCACAGAAATCAGTATATCACTATAACACTTATATAGATTCATGTTAGTAATCATATACATATGTCTATCTACTATCTAGCATGGTTGTCAGGATCCCGATCCTGATCTTAGGATCTTACGATTTTACGATACTGCAAAGCAAAAATGATCCGGATCTTACATAGGATCTTTGAAAGGTTAAGATTTTATAGGATCCCGATCCTGACCATAAGATCTTAAGATCTAATCCGATCTGATCTTACTTTTCTCGAACCAACAAACTAAAAAACTACAAATTTATGAATTGTGTTTTGTAAAATGTAAAAAACAACATGCTAATCTTCTTATATATTTCATAATCATTATTTAAGACAACAGTTCAATGAAACATTTATATAATTTTATGTTTATGATATATAATAATTTATAAATTTGTATAATATTACAAAGGATACTAAAACAATGACATTATTGTAGGATCTTAAGATCCAGATCCGATCTTACAATCACGATCTTGCAAAGACGAAATCGATCCTAAGTAGGACCCCGATCTTGAAAACCTTGCTATCTAGGTCCTGAAAGTCTCATATCAGATAAATAAGCATCGCTATTGCCATCTGAAGGCCCTGATGAAGTGCGATATTCGCTGAACGATCTATACAAGCTTGAATAGAACCCGGTTTGACCACCCACGGGTGCTGGAGGAACAGTGCACAACCCTTCAAGCATTTGCACCACTTTAGTCATTGAAGGCCTTAAACTCATATCATCTTGTATGCACCACAACGCCACACGAGTTGCCACCTTGACACGTTCATCATTCTCGTCTTCTTTCATTTTCTTGTCCAAATGTATTTCAACTTTACCTTCTTCCATCATCTTAAAAGCGTAGTTTCTTTGGCCACTAATGATTTCAAGTAACACCATCCCGTAGCTATACACGTCACTCTTTTCTGAGATTGCGTAGTTTGTAATCCATTCGGGAGCAAGGTACCCTCGAGTGCCTCTTAATGTGGTGAACACATGACTTTGCTCTCGTGTCATAAGCTTGGCCAACCCGAAATCAGATACTTTTGCTAAAAAGTTGTCATCTAATAAAACATTTTCAGGCTTTATATCACAATGAACAATCTTCACATCACAATCTTCGTGAAGGTAAGCGAGTCCTTTAGCTGTACCAATCGCTATATTGTATCTTGTATCCCAATCCAGTAAAAACTCACCAAAAATCCATCTATCTAAGGATCCATTTGCCATGTATTCGTAAACAAGGAGACGATGTTTTCCGTCTGCACAAAAACCTTTGAGTTTCACCAAATGGTGATGATGGATGCTACCAATCATGCTTACTTCTGCTCGAAACTCTTTCTTCCCTTGACCAATTCCTTCTAGCCGCTTGACGGCTACTTGAGTTCCATCTTCTAGGATCCCTTGGTAGACTGAACCGAACCCACCTTGGCCTAGCTTGGTGGTGAAGCCATTAGTTGCTTTTTGAAGATTGTTGTAGGTGAATCGAACAGGCATCCCGGATATGTTTTCCAAGAACGTATCCTCTTCAGCTATTTCATCAAGAACTTCACTTAATTCGATCTTCTTCTTCATCTTCTTCTTGCGACAGCGAATATACATTATTAGTAGTCCAAGAATCACAAACACTGCCACTAAGACTATAACAACCAGTATAGTCACCACTTTTGTCCACTGTTTCTTGTTTTTTTGGTCTTGAGAAGCGCCAGATGGTATCCCAGAAATCTTGATGTATGATTCAACACTGGTACCATTTTTAGCATTTTCAAAACTCCCAATCTGATCAAAGATGTAACAACTTCCAGACTTGTTATCAAAGAACATAGCCGAACAAGTACAGTTGTTCAAACACAACAATTTGCAACCATCTAAATCCGTTTTAGAATCAGGCGAAACAAACCCAAGTGCAAAATAGCTTAGATTGTCTCCTGCACTAACAAGACTTGATAACTCTTTCGACTTATTACATAAAGATTTGATTTTTGGTTTGCAGTTAACTTGAGCTAACCCCGAAGGACACAGACAAGTATTCCCATTTTCACAAACAAAATACGATGAACAAGCTTGTGGTCTGCGGCAAGAATCCTCAGGTATTTGAATCTTACCAGTGCTTTCAGCTTTAAGATTATAAAACTTAATAAAACCATCGTCGTCTAAAACCGCAACCCATGTATCATTAGCATCAGATTCATCTGCAAACACAAATTGCCATAAAAAGACTTTGCTTTCATCATAAAACTGCCACGAGTTACCTTCAATGGTAGCAGAATTAGTATCTCCACCACCTTTGTGAATGATTCTCCTCTTGTCCCTCCCCATAGACCAATACGGCTGTGGGTTCTTGTAATCAGCATACAATAACGAATCCCCCGACATTATATCTAATGAAAAAGTTAAATTATTTTTAACGTTGCTAACAAGCTTCATTCCTTTTATGAAATCTTGATTAGGCATAAGTGTATTTGTAGGATGACTAAAGCTTTGCCAAACAATACTACCGTCACTTTTAACCAAAACCAAGTTCCCAGAATCAAGCAACTCCATAGCAGAAACACCACTTTTCGCAGTATTCGTAGACCAAACTACACTCCCATTTCTTTGCAACTTAGCATTCCCATCATCACCAAACGTAAATCTATCAGAATTCCCTATAGGAAAATCGCGATTTGCGGACCAAATGATCCTTGAAGTACTTATATGAATAACAACCAAACTAAATGAAGTTACATCACTACTAGTATTAAAACCAAACCCAAAACTAGACATATTCGACACTAGAAAAATCCCATTATTATGTATAAACTCCGTTGGTGAGCCTTGGAATCCAAGGTTCACTTTAGTAACTGTTCTTACACTTGATATGCATGGTTGAGATAACAACAAAAAGAACCATGAAAACACCATCAATATGTAAAATTCATTAGAATCCATGTTTATTTTCACATAAAGATCTAAACTTAGTTGCTTTTTACAAAAAGCTAACGGGCTTTTTTTTTTTTTTTTTTTTGCTTGTTTAGTAATGAAGGTAATATATTAATTGTGAAGGTGTGATTGAATATACTATATAGTGTGAGATATGAAAAATGAATGAAGGGTTTTCATTTTTGAATTTGAAACACGGGATATAATAAGCAGGTTGCCAGCTTTAAGGAAAGACAAAAGGGAGAAGATTTTTTTTGGACCAAGACAAAATGGAAAAGATGATAAAGATGTTTTTATTTTTTTTAGACTGCAAACCATTTTGGAAAAAAATGTCCATAACTTTGAAAATTTGCAAGCTGTGTATCTAACGGTTTTTTTTTTTTTTTTTTTTTTTTTTTTTTTTTTTTTTTTTTTTTCCTCGAGAAATGCCCTTTAGGCATTACTGTAGTTGCAAATTCCTGTTTTTTGCTAACGCTCGTCAGGAACCCGTTAGTCAAAGTCAAACCCATGCGAAATGACTAATTTACCTTTGTCTTTTTTATTTTCTTTTGAATTAGCACCACTACACTCTACCACCACCACCATCCTCTACCACTACCACCACACAACCACCCTTTACCCTTAATCTTCATTTTCTCATATGACCAAATCCAGATTTCGGTCACTTATTTTTTTATTTTATTTTATTTTATTTTATTTTAATTTTTTATTTTTTTGTAATTAGACTTTTTTAAAATTCGACGACGTCTATTACGAAGCGACCAAGGTTCCTCGACGTCGCCAACTTTACTCTATTGTAATAAAAGAACATATCACTGTTCTAACAAAACCTTGTAATAAGTATGTCTTGGCAACACACATTGAGTGGTGTATCGCTTACATGATATCAACAATTAGCAACACACAGTGTATATGCAATTGATACTAAATAGAGGCTATATAATCTATTATCTCAACATCAAAATTCACACTTAAAGTAAATACATGACTCTGCTTAACACCATTCGATGCAAACAATGTGGGGCTTCTGTATTTTGTTGAAACACGTTAACAAACTTACACGCGAGTAAAACTATTCTCAGTGTCGCAAGTAACATGAAACCAGTACATGGAGTGACAAGGGTCGGATCCCAACTTTGCAAAACATTGGTAGGATCAGTTAATTGTGTCTTAAAGGCATTTAATGCATCAACTGTATTAGACATATAAATTTGATTATGAGCTCGATTAGCAGAACTAAATCAATGGAAATTTATTACAAACCTAGCTTCATAAATTTCAAGGAAAATGATTCCAGTTAAGGTTACCAATTGCAGTAACTTATGAAGTACTAAACTTGAACAGGAAACACAATTAAAACTAGGAATCATGGAAAAAAGACACACCTTCATCATTCCCGTACACTTTTGACAAATTATACAACCCAAAAATAAACCAAATGATGATCAAATAAAGGGTCCGATCCATTTCCAACGAGCTAAATCCTAGAGTACTTATCAACTACGATCAATAAGATCAAAAACTAACACAAAAATGAAAGTAGCTAAACCCATAAAATCCAAGTCAACGAAAAAGTCTTGAACATGGCACTTGCGAAGTAATTTCCTGTGGGTCGCTGGGGCAAGTCTTTGTGTAGTCAGTGGTTCTATTTTTCTTCTAACAAGACAACTAGTTGTAGGGACATACTGAGAAAGTAGGGTATGTGGTGAGATAATTTAGTCGAGTCCTTTTCATGACAAATGTAGTATTAAAAATTTGGATTAATTTCATATGTCACCCTATTTTTATGATTAATTTTATACTAGATGAGTATCCGTGCATAACAACAAGATTTTATAGCGACAGATCGTTTAGTGATAAAAAAAAGTATGGGTTATAAACGAAAAATAATAAATGTTTGAAAATTTGGGGATTAAACATAATGTTTTGAAACCCGGTTCGACCCGGGTGGTTCAACCGGTTGAACCGTTCCGGTCGAAAAATGGGTCGATTTAAACCGAGTCAACCCGACGGGTTGGGTCAAAAACGGGTCAACCCGCCGGGTTTGAAGCGTCCCGGGTCAAGCCGGTTTTCGATGTGTAGTAATAGTTTCCTTTTGAAATACGCCCTCCGTCCCAAAATTATTGTCCAGTTTGAATTTTCAAAGTCAAACTAGCTCAACTTTGACCATAAATATATTTTTTTTATTGTATAATACTTGATGAAAAATTATATCATTGAAAAGTACACTTAAAACCCAATCCATTTATATATTTTGCATCAAATATTATATAACACCCACAAAAATATTTAAGGTCAAAGTTGAAGAAGAAAGACTAAAAAAGTCAATAGTGGACAATAAATTTGGGACGGAGGGAGTATAAGTTTTCAACATTTTCTTTTAGTTTTAACTTTTCACTTTTTAGTTTCTGGTTTTTCCTTTATATATAGTATAGCAGGGTACCCGTACGTTGCGGCGACGAGTACCCTGTGATGATTAACTGGAGAAATAGATCTCGATGAGACATGATTCACCAGTTTGTATCGGTTTCAACGAGCCCTCTCTGGTTCGTTTTCGGATGGCTTTTATTGATTAGCCGAATTGGTGGTGACACCAGCTCCTGGTTGAACCCGTTGGTGTGGGCCGTTTTCAAAACTATATGTACCATCAACTTATTAACTTGTATGAAGCTTTGTGTATTATATTAATTTGTATAATGTATAAAATAACATGTACTTTTTATTATAGGGTGTTTTAAAAATAACATTAATTAGTGTGTTTAATTATTTTATATTTTGGATTATGTTGTAGCTTGTTTAAATTGTACATTGTGAAAATTTTATTATACTACGTACTTTTTAACAAGGGGTGTTTTAATTGGTTATTTTTAATTTGGTAGATATGTTTTTAATTGGTTGTACAATGTGAATAAATTATTATACTTTTAAGTAATGAGATGTTTTAATAAAAGTATCAATTACACTATATATTTCTCTCACCTTTAACTTTCAACATTTCACTTTTCAAGGTTTGACCGTTTTTCTTTTATATGTAGTATGAATAGATATACCTACAATGCAAGTATTGAATGCATAATGTATAATGTTTTTAATGCATGTTTAGATATACATGAAATTTCCAACTAAAAGGAGGGGAGATATGAAATTTGCCCAAAAAATTTGATTGATGACTTACAAAAGATATGCTGAAACCACCAACTGTATTTATACATAATACAAGCATGATATTTCAGGAATACAGTTAAAAAAAAAAAATAAAAAATAAAAAAAAAATAAATAAATAAAAAGACCAGAATCTGGGTTTGGTCACCGGAAAAGATGAAAATGAAGGGTAAAGGGTGGTTGCGTGGTGGTGGTGGAAGAGGGTGGTGGTGGACTCATGTGGTTGAACATGTTTTACTAGGTCATGTCTGTCAATCTGTCATGCACCTCATATTGCTTTCTCCGTGTATTTTGTATCTTCAACTACGATCCAACTAACTGACCGTTATCACGTACCATGTGGTCGAGCTTTCAAGACATGTCAAATGTTATGCTAATCAACACGGATTTTCTTTGAGTTGAAATCAATATAAATAGCCAATAGTAGTACGATATATAGCTAAAGTTTCAAATTTCATATTGTTGTTTTTAGGAGAATGTGAGTATATGTATATCTGTACATGGATGAAACATTCAATGGTCCACATTCCGCAATGATTTAAAATGAAGCGTGAAAGGGCTCCACAATGATTTAAAATGAACTAATGAAGCGTGAAAGGGCTGGAAATACCAATAATGACAATTAACCCTAAAACTACAATTTCTTTTAAAAGGGTTATAAACTTCGTCAAGCTAAAAAGCCTATAATAATTTTTGTTCATATAGAGTAGATTGTCGGATTGTCCTAGAAACATTAGAGTGTAAAAACGTTTTGAACTACATAAAAATTAGAGTAAATTGCATAAATCGTCTTTAAACTTTGGCCAAATTGCATGTTTCATCCCAACCATTTCTAAAGTGCAAAAATCGTCCCTGTAGGAAACATTTGAGCAAATTTTCATCCCTAGTTGGGACGAAAATTGCATGTTTTAAAAGTGCCAAATTGCACGTTTCGTCCCAACCAAGGACGAAAATTTGCTCAAAGGTTTCCCACAGCGATGATTTCTACACTTTCATAATGGTTGGAACGAAATGTGCATTTTGGCCAAAGTTCAGGGACGGTTTATGCAATCAACTCTAATAAAAATTATTTACTAAAACCCAAAGGATGTGATTGGGTCATTAAGATTTTTTTTACGTCCTCCGTTACACATGATCTTGCATCGATTGTCTTTTCTTATGTTTTAGAATTTCTAGGCCCATTAGTGGTGGAATTGTAGTGTAGCAAATGTGATTTGGTCGTTATGGTTGAAAAGACGGATGTTCACCCCCCGTTTTGCCGGTAGTATGCTTAATCGCTGTACTTTCCCAATTGGAATTCTAAACACTCTCCTAATCTCTGTTGCTAAAACGTCATCCACACCAAATACCACCATGTGTTCATCTATAACTGTGACCGATGATTCCCTCTACTAAATATGTTAGCTATGCAGGAGCATACACCCATGCCTTTTTAGATATGTACTGTGGTACAGCGACTTTACATGTGGATGGTCCAGAAACATCAACGCATAGATGTCACAAACCAACCACAGAACTCAAAGGTTGCTAGACTGTCGTGCCTGCGTTATGTTTCAACTCTTCTTGATGAAACCTGTTAATCCGGAAGCCATTAAAAAAAGACATAGACAGAAGGTTTCTTTGAATTAAACTAAATAGTTACGTGCAGAAAATGCATAGATTTTTGATGTTGTGAAGTTTTCAAAAACCAGTTGATTGTAAATGGTATTATAATATAATAGAAGTGTACCGGAATTGCTTTGTTGGTTCAAGGTTGTTAATATTTTATAAGATAATCTTTAGTTGTTTGTGTTTGGGAAAATTTCATAATAATTCTTAATAATCCAAACACATACTAACTTTGTTAATTATATTAAGTAAAATTTATTTAGATAAGTGTATAGAAATTAAGTAATAAAATATTTATATTATACTTTATATAATTCATAATTTAATTGAAGATTTACTGTGATATTATAGGTATTATAGTTAACATTATACTATTACCAGAATATGATTGTTTTGCCCTTAAAATTCAATGTAATGATCAAAAAGCAAAAATTCTTTGTAATTCGAAAATGATTTGTTTTTATGACACTTAAGAATGTAGATGGAGACAAGATAATATCATTATTTCATTAAATAACACATTGATTTAGACATTTTCCCACTGAATAATTCATGTGAAAAGAGGAACCGAGATAAATAAGTAAGGATATGTTGCCAAAGATGTACCTTCGTATTTCTCCTATTAGAAGGTATTGCACGTCTAACGAAATAAGATCAGATAAGTATTCACT
>LBNU01019187.1:60534-82631 GCA_014162995.1 Artemisia annua
AGTACAACTACACTTGCCTATTACACTCAGTGGGTGGTTGATTCTAAACATACTCTAATCTCTAAATATAACACCAAAATGACACCATGTGGACACCTAAAAACTGTACGAGTCTACTCAATAAATTAGCAGGGTGACACTGACTTTTGATTGAGAGACACCATCACAGTGTAAACAAGGTGCTGATGTACATACACTGCATAAGAACTTCGTTTGAAAAATATTATTATATATATATAGTATATATATATATATATATATATATATATATTATATATATATATATATATATAGTAATATTATATAATATATATATATATTATATATAATACTATATAGTATATAGTAATAATATTATTATATATATTATTATAATAAATATAATATATATATATATATCAGAGATCACCAGAAACCTTTCAAACTTCTTATGGTCATATGTAATTTCTTTTTAATCTTTATGATTCATTATGATTTAATTTTGGTTGATTCATGATTTAATTTAGGTATTTGTTTAATTTTAATCTTTATTTCAAAAAATTAGGGTTGTTTTAATTTGGGGGTTTTCTTGATTTGTTTTGCAGGTGGCCTTGCTAATAATCTTTGCAGCTAAACCTGTTGAGGTGTTTGTTTCCAACTTTGTTCTTACTGAAAATCATTTACTTGCATATTTATGGTGTGGGATTACTTATATGTTGTGCATATGCATTCTTTACCGCAACCTGTATCTTGGCGGGACAGGCATACCATGATTATGGTTGCACCCATGGCAAGTGTTTGCTAACAGGAAGTGATTTTATATGCTGTTATAAATCGTGTTCACAAATATATAGGAGGCGATCACAGTTACCATCGGCTATAATAAATATAGATGCTTTGTTTGTAGGTTGCGCGTTTCACTTGGGTCTGATGCTTCTTTAGATATGTTGTCTTGCTGCGGAAGGTGGAAGCACGGTAGAGTGCGACAAACAGTTGCCTCAACAACCTCCACATGTGCAACCAGGACATAGTATCAACTCAATTGCACCAACTAATCCGATGTCTTTTTTGATATGGGGCGTAAAAAAAATCTAAATGACCCATCACACTTTTGGGTTTTAGTATATCTTATAATTATAATTATAATATAATTAGTCAATATCCCTCGGCCTTTTCCCACGCCTTTTTGTTGGGCTGTTTCGTTACAGTATAGTAATGGGCTATGATGATCAACTATTGTTCTCTGAATCAAATGAAATTGGTCATAGGAATTCTGAACCGTAACTTGGCGGGGCAATTACCGGATGGCGTGATAGCATACTTGCTATTATGCAACCGCGCTTATTTGCAGCCATGGCGGAGTTATGATCTTTTTGACCATTTTACAGTTACAAATCTGAGCCTAATGATCTATTGTATCAGTTTTGTGGTTTCTATTTTTTTAACAGAAACTAAATATATATCGTTGATTTAGTACTTGTGTTGATGACACCTTATTTTTGTTCAGTTCGTGTGTTCACGGGACGTGTTCAGAGGGTGCAACTCCATGGTGTGTGTTCAGCGAGTGTGGAGTCTATTAAGTTTGTGACTTGAGTGTCTCGGTTCAGTGCGTGTGTTCACGGGACATGTTCGGTGGGTGTGTTTAGAGTGTGTGTTCAGTGAGTGTAGAGTCTGTTAAGTGGGTCACATGAGTGACTCAGTTGAATGTGTTGGTTCACAGATGGTGTGTTCAGGGAACGTGTTCACAGATGGTGTGTTTACTGGATGGGTTCACAGAGGGTGTGTTCACTGGGTGGGTTCACTTTGGCTGGCCATGTTTGGGTGNAAGTTACAAATCTGGAGCCTAATGATATATTGTATCATTTTGTGGTTTTATTTTTTTAACAGAAACTAAAATATATATCGTTTGATTAGTACTTGTGTTGATGACACCTTATTTTGTTCAGTTCGTGTGTTCACCGGGACGTGGTTCAGAGGGTGCAACACTCCATGGTGTGTGTTCAGCGAGTGTGGAGTCTTATTAAGTTTGTGACTTGAGTGTCTCGGTTCAAGTGCGTGTGTTCACGGGACAAAGTGTTCTCGGTGGGTGTGTTTAGAGGTGTGTTCAAGTGAGTTAAGGGAGTCTGTTTAATGGGTCACATGGAGTGACCTCAGTTTGAATGTGTTGGTTCACAGATGGTTGGTGTTCAAGGGAACGTGTTCACAGATGGTGTGTTACTGGATGGGTTCACCAGAGGGTGTGTTCACTGGTGGGTTCACTTTGGCTGGCCATTGTTTGGGTGGATTTGAATTATGCGAGTGACTGGTGTGGTGTCGAAGAGGAGATGGATGGATATCAACATATTAGCTATTTTATTTAATTGGGTACAAAGGGTCAGCGGCTAATAGGGGTGCCAGTAGGGTCGGGTTGACCCGACCCGAACCCGAACCCGATAAGGCTTATCGGGTCAGGTTAAATCGGGTTAAAAAATCTTGTCGGGTTGTTTTGACCCGAACCCGATAACCCGATAGTGTTATCGGGTCGGGTTCGGGTTAGTAATTAATGTTATCGAGTTATCGGATCAACCCGATAAGACCCGAAAATTAATTTTTTGTTTTTAAGTTATAACTTTTTTGTGTTTGGATTTGCTTTTGAAACTATCTGATTATTACGAGTTACTAGTTTGAACTAAATTTTGACATGAAAAAACTATAAATAACAAGAAACATGTCAATGGAAGTATGGAACAAGTAAAAAAAATATGCATTTAATATGCATTTAAGAAAAAATCGAGTTTCAATTGAGTTTTCCATGCTTGTCGAAACGTATCACCCCCTTCCATGGTGAGACCTTCAACATCACTCTGTCTCCAACCTGGAACTCGAGGGGTTTACGCCTATTATCGGCATAGCTTTTATGTCTATCACATGCGGCTTGCAACCTGTTCTTGATCTGAACAACCTTCTCGGTCGTTTTCAGGACAAGCTCGGGACCGGTGAGTTGGCTCTCACCAATGTCAGCCCAACAATATTAATTTACATTATTCAAAAATGGTGCGGAAGTCAGGCCCATAGAATAATTAAGGCGGTCCCAAATGTTTATTAGAGTCGCCTATGACCATGCCCCTTGCCAAGCGCCTTCCGGAAGTGAGCTATTGCCTTATACCTGAGAATACATGCTAAAAGGTCAACTTACGCTAGTGAGTTCATAGATTTTAATCAAAAGCTTTAGTAGTGGACCTGATAGAGTTATTTGCTATGTGGGACTAGGGTTGATATATGCCATACATTCCAACAACATTCCCACAATAATCATTCCTATAACAAAGAGAGAGATCTCAGTAGGGCCCTAGGTGACTCTAGCCAGGTATTGACGATATAGCAAGGTGTATTACGTTGCTACCCTGGTCTAGGCCGGAAGTAGATATCTATTCTTAGCTAGGCACCAACGATATAGCAAAGGATTGCTACCATAGTTTAAGTCAACATCTACCGCATATCTAACCTTAACCAGTCAACACATAATAGCAAATCAGAAAGTAGTGGCAGATCCAAGAAAATAGTTTGCATGTTTTCTCGCCCAAGTTTAGATAAAACAAAGTTATGAGTAAAAGTGGGGCTATGAAACTCACAATTATACCACATAATCACATAATGCCTTCAAATAACCAATTCAAATATTTCAATCAATCAATCAATCAAATCTTAATTAAACATTTCACGTATCCAAATAATCAATCATTAAGTTTAGTTAAAACGAGCATGTATCCTCCCCCAAATATTTATAAAAACCGTTGAAAAGTAGGGGCCATTAACTCACCTTAGCCATAGCAAAGCGAATATCACAACTGACACAACTGGCATCTAGAGCTAATCACAACAATATCCAGAAGATGGGTACGACGGCGCCAAGCAGTAAGGGCACGATGGTACAACCTAATACACATATAATTATCTCAAAATACATCTCGTACAATAATGAAGTCTATAAGGGATAACGTGCCGTAGTTTTCGTGGATCATTAATGTCATTAGTTATAAAAGTTTAGTATCAATGTTTATAAGAAGATTTAGTATCAACGTTTCGTGTAGTGTGGTAAGGAAACATAGACTCTAGATACAACTCACGCCAAAATGGAAGAGACGTCGACATAGTCGAGAACTTACTGACGAAGACTCAAGCTAATCAATAAAATCTAAAATAGTGACGACTACTAATTTTTAATATAAAATAGGTCGATTGGTAGTTTCGGTATTTTCCCCAAAATCCCAAATAGCTTGTATATAACATATATGTTTTATAAACAAAATAAGTTTGAATTCACAATTCGAGTAAGAAGGCTTTTCAACTTCATAAAACATGAGTTTATATTCTTATCGGGTTTTAATAGAATAAAATGTTTTGAAAAATAAATATAAGTTTGGAAAGTTATATAAAATTCAGCATGGGCCACTAATCAGGCAAAAATCAGTCGAATCGGAAAAAAATCAGCCGAATCGGCCAAAAATCGGCCGAATCGGTCAACTTTAAAAGAATAAAAATTTAGGCATTATTCATAATTTGGGGATCGTTTATTTCACTTATAACACACAATGGGCCTCATTATCAGAATTGGAGCCTTTTATTGAGGTTTGGAAATATAGTAGGCTTGGTATCAGTTAAGATCTTTAGTTTGCTCTCCAGAAATACCCAAAACTTGCAGGAAATGCCAATCCGATTAATTACCAATTTATAGTGTAGTTTCTAAAATTTATCAAAATGTGCCCCTCGAGCAAAACTTTTTGGCTCCGCCCCTGCCACCGAACCACAACCAAAATACCCCCACCGAGCGCGGTTTGGGGAGGTGTGTAATGGGGACGGCGCATGGTGGTCGACCACCATCTGTTAGATCCGGCCTAAGTTGCAACGAGACCAAATGGCAAAAAAAAAAAAAAAAAAAAAAAAAAAAAAAAAAAAAAAAAAAAAAAAAGGATAAAAAAAAGGAAAAAAATGCAACTTTTCTAAGATGTCCCAAAATGAAATCAATAATACCATTCCACTATGTTAGTTATTATAAAGACAACGTGACAATAAGCAAAAACGTAAATTAACGTATATGATTTTTTGTGGAGGTGCCATCGTAAAATATGATCGTAATAGAAGGTTTTATGAGCAAAAATGTTTTATATCCTCTATTTGCTTATGAATGCAACAACTTACAATAAGTATACGACTATACAACCAACTGGGTTAGCTCAGTTGGCCACCAAGGATAACCTTGGGGAGGTATCCTTAGAGAGGTCTCAGGTTCGAGTCTCACCATGGACCTTCAGGGGCCCAATTGCATACGACTATACGGTGATTGCGTCGAATGTTGGAACTATGAGTCCCTTCTCCATTTCGCACCAGAATCCACAAGTTTGATATAGGCGTTTTTGAAATCTTCAAAAAACAATTCTTGATCTTCAGCATACTTTGATATCCACCTGCGAATGCTAAGAGTGTAAGTGGTTGGTTTGCTCTAATTTTAGCAACAATATAGACCAACCCATCTTGTTTGGTTTCAATTACTGAACAGTATAGAATTACTCAATGTTGGTTTGGTTGCAACTCTGGTTCCTTAGTTTAAACAACTCTTACTATGCATAAACTGATTTTCGTTTAGTAAAAGGAAAAATAGAAGTAAAAGAAGGCATTATTGTTCTTTTACAGTTTTCTTCAAGTTACATACTTGAATATCTATGATGTATTTTAGGCTATGGAGAGTCAATTGGACATTACTGAAAATGTTGAATTTGACATTATTAGAGTATGGTGTACCTTAAGCACTCATCATCCTCGATGAGAGCACGATCTGAAGGAAGACCAACCATGGCTGTCATTCCAGCTGAAGACAGCAAAATTAGGAAATCTGTTAGTTTCTCACAACGCTTGACTTGAAGTGGTCTACAAAAAGTTGACTCATAATCATATTTTGACAAAATCTAGAATAATGAATCAAGATCAAGTAAAGACAGTGGTTTCGTCTAAAAAGGCAGCAAAAGAAGATGGTATTTTTGTCATAAAAAAGAGTAGTCTTTAATAAAATGGCAATTATGGACTCCTTATCGAAGATAGTTTCAAATGCCTCAACTGTCCTAACACAATAAGAAAAATATCACAAACCTGAAGATTGCCATGGTTTCTCCACCAATACTTTGTAGTACGCATTATCAAAGACAACTGGATTTCCAAAACCCTTGCTTCCAAGAGTATGAGCACCAGATAATGCTACAAGTTCCTGTGTTCTGCCAAAAAGTTTATATTCTTGGTCAAACAGGGAACATAGTATTTTAGCCAAACATGGTCAATATGTTGTCATATTCACTTACGAAAAACCTTTTCGCTGAAAACTCTGTTTCAGTCCAAAGGCGTCTAATGTTTCTTCAGGAAGTTTTCCCTCTGGATCAGGTACCCTACGAGGCAAAACATAGCATTATAACAGTAACTTGAAACTTGCTACTTTGGACAACACACATCACACCTATCTCACCTCATTTTAACAGAACTCGTGAGAAAAAAATAGTCCCTTACATCGAGTCTAATCTGCCTAATCGAATGGGGATTGTTGGACCTCCACACAAAGAGACAGCTTCCGCTCCAGCCACAGCAATCGTATCAGCCATTGACACTGCAATTTAAAGAGAAAGGGGAGCGGAAAATTTCACACAGCTACAGAAATTTAATCACTAACAATAAATGTAGTGAATCAATAGATAATGTTAACCTGGTTGTTTCTCATCAACCATCTTTTTAGCTTCCACAACAATCTAATCAATTAAGTTAGTTTTAACTTTTAAGCGATTACGAACAATGAAAAAATATAAGAAGTGCATGTGGTCATAAGAAAACAAATGTATGTGTGCAAAAAATTGGAAGGAAATGAAAGAGATGATGAAATTACCTTCAACGATTTCTTAAGACCTTTATTTTCAGGTCTATCAAGTTCATAAGCTATAGAACCGTTCATACCACCTGAATGATGTAACAGAGATGATACTGAATATCAGAAAAAGATAGATATCAATATGAGACAGCTCTCATAAGTCATAAGCTCTTAAGAAATTAGAAAGAGGGAACTTTTGACTTTTGAGGTCAAACAGACCAGTTAAGGGCTTTGAGAAATTGAAACATGTTCTTTACATTGTCAAGATATGATACTCGTATCTACAACTCTTTTGAAGATGCTATTTATAGGAAGTTCCACATTTGTTACGATAGCCCAAATTGGCCTTCTTTTAGAAGGACGGAGTTATAATCATAATCAAGTGATTATATAAATATTATGACTTTTCAAAATAATGATAATAATACCTGAATCATCATCCATATCATACGTTCCTGCATCATGAAAGACCAATCGAAGGACACCTGCAGCCTTGCCTTTAGAAAGTAGTTTTCTTATCTCTTCCTGTAACAATACTAGATCACTGACAACAAACATCGATGTCTCAGGAAACAGAATTACAAAATTAACTTTTCGCAGCATGACTTTTGATAGACTTACTCTGCAGCATTAGCGTTAGCATCAACACCAAATTGCAGCATTGTTTTAGGCAAAGGCAAAAGAAATGTGATCATAGATATCATCATTCTCCTGCTATATGAAGTGCTTACATCATCCTCATCTGCAATTCGTTTATGATTATCAAAAGTTACATAAAAAAAAACCCAAACATGATA
This sequence comes from Artemisia annua, assembly GCA_014162995.1. NCBI lineage: Eukaryota > Viridiplantae > Streptophyta > Magnoliopsida > Asterales > Asteraceae > Artemisia > Artemisia annua. The sequence continues at coordinate 68,194 of LBNU01019187.1, forward strand.
TTTATCTATTGTTATTCTATGGTTAAAGGGTGTTTGGGACTGCTTATATCTGTTATATTTTTCTGCTTGCACATTTTTTTTTATAAAGCAGATAAGCAATTTAAGATATAGTCTTTGGATTTGAACATGATATGTATCCTTCTGAGGAGAAGTTTGGTTTCAAACCCCGGTTCAAACAGGAGGGGTACGCCATGCTAATGTGCCTTTGGTTGATCCACATCTCACGTCACGCCGATGAGCACATTGAACTATCCATGTGGCTGAGAGCCCTCACAGCCCAGGCACAACGACACAATCACCAGGGGGGCTCTCTACCCACTCAGCTAATAGCCTGATCGTGCGGCCCCCATTGGGGGACCACTAGGCCAAAAGCGAGAGAAACCCCATCCCTCTCTTTCCCTTTTTCGTCCTCATGTCGCCACACAAAGTGCATGAGGACATAAAAAGGGGATCCTATCATTGGTTAGAAAGTAACTTAGGTTCCATAAGGATTGTCGAATGATTGAAAGCCCATAAGGATTAATAAAACCTAAATTACGCAATTGTTTTTTTCTATATTCAGCGGCCTGTTCTGACGCGTCGTCTTAGCTACGGTTGCGATTCCGGTATGCTTTTGTTCAGAATTTAATTACAAAGCCAATTGCGCTAGGCGTAAGTTATCACACTAGTTATATACACTAGGTATGTATAATAAGCAACTAGCTCACAACCCTAATTGGTACCGCCCATTTAGACAATTGGAGTCGGACACTATAATATGGGCGGAGCTATTAAGGGACCGAGAAGGGTCCCGGGCCCCCTAGGCCTAAGCCCGTTAGTGTATATTTTCACGATTTCATGTGTTAAAATTTTATTTTTTCCATCTCGGCCCTCCCATCTAACGTTCTTCCGGAAAAAAATTGTTTCGGCCCTCCCAAGAAATTTTTTCTAGCTCCGCACATAAGATTCATCTCAAATAAGCATATGAAAAACACAACTACGTAACCACATAGAAACTGCCATTTGCTCAAGCTAAACACTATCCACTATCATATAAAATAACCTAAGCGTTAACTGAATATTTCAGATGAAAATATATAGAGAGTTAGTTTACTTGAATCAGAAACTGTGGTGAACGATGGCGACGTTGAACAAACAGCGGGTCCAACGGCGGCGCGTGTGCATCCACATTGGATATTCCGGTGTATTTTGGCGGGAAAAATGGGACAGCAGAAACGCCGGAACGACAAGTCTAAACCTGTGAAGGACATTGTTTTTAACTGACGGTTTAGAATAACGTTTGTGGATAACTAGATATATAAATATTTTACATGTTTAGTCCATGTAGTTGTACACTTTTACATTTCAAACCCAGTAGTTGCTTTTTTGGTAATTTTAGTTCGATGCATGTTCGAGAAATATCCACAACGGTGAATAATGATCGGTTTGGTTTTGATTAGTTTGGTCGGTTTTTGGTGGTCGTTAAATTAAAGTTAACTAAAGTAGTGCTTCGTCTAAAGGGAATTGATCTTGTGCCGGTTTTCACAGACCGGTCGAATGGCTAACATAAAAAAAAGTAAATCTTGCAACACCATGATTAAAAGAACACGAGGACATGATTTGAGACTGCATGATATTTCACTATTTGATTAATAGCCAAACATCTTTACTATATGTGAAGTGTATGTTGCTAATCTTTTAATAAAACGGTAGAGATCACCTGTGAATTATTAGACCTTTGCTTCATCTCATAAACAATACAAACGCCCAAATTTTTCATATAAATTTTAAGGGTAATTACTTGAAAATATATCATACTTGCCACTTTTTGTTATTGTGTGGACCGATTTTTTTTTCTTATCGTGTGTTGTAAAATGACCATTTTACCTTTTAAAATTTAAAATAAGTAAGGGTAAAAAATGGTCACAAAATACGCGCAATAATCGAAATTTGAAAGCTTAGTACACAATAAGAAAAAAAAAAGTTCGGTACACAAAATAACAAAAAGTGAAAACTCACCAAAAATCGAAATTTGTGTGTACTGAACTTTTTTACTGGATTGGGATACAAGATACAAAGTTTAATTAGTACACATATGTCTATCTACTATCTAGGTCCTGAAAGTCTCATATCAGATAAATAAGCATCACTATTGCCATCTGAAGGCCCTGATGAAGTGCCATATTCGCTGAACGATCTATACAAGCTTGAATAGAACCCGGTTTGACCACCCACGGGTGCTGGAGGAACAGTGCACAACCCTTCAAGCATTTGCACCACTTTAGTCATTGAAGGCCTTAAACTCATATCATCTTGTATGCACCACAACGCCACACGAGTTGCCACCTTGACACGTTCATCATTCTTGTCTACTTTCATTTTCTTGTCCAAATGTATTTCAACTTTAACTTCTCCCATCATCTTAAAAGCGTAGTTTCTTTGGCCACTAATGATTTCAAGTAACACCATCCCGTAGCTATACACGTCACTCTTTTCTGAGATTGCGTAGTTTGTAATCCATTCAGGAGCAAGGTACCCTCGAGTGCCTCTTAATGTGGTGAACACATGACTTTGTTCTCTTGTCATAAGCTTGGCCAACCCGAAATCAGAAACTTTTGCTAAAAAGTTGTCATCTAATAACACATTTTCAGGCTTTATATCACAATGAACAATCTTCACATCACAATCTTCGTGAAGGTAAGCGAGTCCTTTAGCTGTACCAATCGCTATATTATATCTTGTATCCCAATCCAGTAAAAACTCGCCAAAAATCCATCTATCTAAGGATCCATTTGCCATGTATTCGTAAACAAGGAGACGATGCTTTCCTTCTGCACAAAAACCTTTGAGTTTCACCAAATGGTGGTGATGGATGCCACCAATCATGCTTACTTCTGCTCGAAACTCTTTCTTCCCTTGACCAATTCCTTCTAGCCGCTTGACGGCTACTTGAGTTCCATCTTTTAGGACCCCTTGGTAGACTGAACCGAACCCACCTTGCCCTAGCTTGGTGGTGAAGCCATTAGTTGCTTCTTGAAGATTGTTGTAGGTGAATCGAACAGGCATCCCGGATATGTTTTCCAAGAATGTATCCTCTTCAGCTATTTCATCAAGAACTTCACTTAATTCGATCTTCTCCCTCATCTTCTTCTTGCGACAGCGAATATACATTATTAGTAGTCCAAGAATCACAAACACTGCCACTAAGACTATAACAACCAATATAGTCACCACTTTTGTCCACTGTTTCTTGTTTTTTTGGTCTTGAGAAACGCCAGATTGTATCCCAGAAATCTTGATGTATGATTCAACACTGGCACCATTTTTAGCATTTTCAAAACTCCCAATCTGATCAAAGATATAACAACTTCCAGACTTTTTATCAAAGAACATAGCCAAACAAGTACAGTTGTTCAAACACGACAATTTGCAACCATCTAAATCCGTTTTAGAATCAGGCGAAACAAACCCAAGTGCAAAATAGCTCAGATTGTCTCCTGCACTAACAAGACTTGATAACTCTTTCGACTTGTTACATAAAGATTCGATTTTTGGTTTGCAGTTAACTTGAGCTAACCCCGAAGGACACTGACAAGTATTCCCATTTTCACAAACAAAATACGATGAACAAGCTTGTGGTATGCTACAAGAATCCTCAGGTATTTGAATCTTACCAGTGCTTTCAGCTTCAAGATTATAAAACTTAATAAAACCATCGTCGTCTAAAACCGCAACCCATGTATCATTAGCATAAGATTCATCTGCAAACACAAATTGCCATAAAAAGACTTTGCTTTCATCATAAAACCGCCACGAGTTACCTTCAATGGTAGCAGAATTAGTATCTCCACCACCTTTAATGATTCTCCTCTTGTCCCTCCCCATAGACCAATACGGCTGCGGGTTCTTGTAATCAGCATACAATATCGAATCCCCCGACTTTATATCTAAAGAAAAATTTAAATTATTTTTAACATTGCTAACAAGCTTCATCCCTTTTATAAAATCTTGATTAGGCATAAGTGTGTTTGTAGGATGACTAAAACTTTGCCAAATAATACTACCATCATTTTGAACCAAAACCAAATTCCCTGAATTAAGCAACTCCATAGCAGAAACACCAATTTTCGCAGTGTTCGTAGACCAAACTACACGCCCATTTCTTTCCAACTTAGCATTCCCATCATCACCAAACGTAAATCTATCAGACTTCCCTATAGGAAAATTGCGATTTGCGGACCAAATGATCCTTGAAGTACTTATATGAATAACAACCAAACTAAATGAAGTTACATCACTATTAGTATTAAAACCAAACCCAAAACTAGACGTATTCGACACTAGAAAAATTGCATTATTATCTATAAACTCCATTGGTGAGCCTTGGAATCCAAGGTTCNTTTTTTTTTTTTTTTTTTTTTTTTTTTTTTTTTTTTTTTTTTTTTTTTTTTTTAATGGTAATGAAGGTAATATATTAGTAACTGTGAAGGTGTAATGGAAGCAGAGTATATAGTGTGAGATATGAAAAATGAATGAATGGTTTTCATTTTTGAATTGAATAAGGAGGCCCAGTTGAAGTCAAGTCAAGATACCTATGAAACACGGCATATAATAAGCAGGTTGCCAGCTTTTAGGAAAGAAAAAGGGAGAAGATGATAAAGATGTTTTACGGTGTATTATTTATTTATTATTACTGTATTATTTTAATAACAATTTATTACAATCTACACCTCCTATCTTACAATATTTATCTCATATATGTCTCAAACAAACCCGCAACTTAAAAGTTGTGGGTCACTCACATACCGCTGAGCTAAGAGAGCTTTGATCAATTCGAAGGTGTTTGCTGAAAGATAGAGTAAAATCTAGGTGGTTTTGGACTTTCAACTCATTCACAACTGACAAATGACAAAACATGGCTAATCATTAACCTTAAACTACGAAAACAGTATTCATTTCATTCCAAAGATGTGAGCATTTTATTCATACAAAAAGATTGTAAATTATGGAATTTTTTCATGAAGGTGTGATGGAAACAGAGTATATAGTTTGAGATATGAAAAATGAATGAAGGGTTTTCATTTTTGCATTGAATTAAAGAGACACATTTGAAGTCAAGTCAAGATAAAGGAAAAATAAAGGACAAAAGTTGTGTACTAAAACGGGACAGAGAGCCAGGAATAAATATAACTAGATGCACAAAAATTCTCATAAGTATACTAACTAAATAACATTAGAAACACATTTCGACAAACAGAGTGCATTTAAAATGCATTTAAGAAAAAATCGATGTATTTTTTCAAAATTTAACACTACATAAAAAAATCTATGAGTGTCCCGTGACTTCGCGGAACATTTACAGAGCTAACCCCTGTCCAGCCTGGCAGAGCTAAGGGACCACCGGTTCCGTCCCTGACCGAAACCTGTGAAACAGGGTATTAACGAAGACAGAGAAAGAATGATAAAGATCTTTTTATTTTGTTATTATTTATTTATTTATTTATTTTGAGAGAGTGAATTTGGAGGTGTTTGCTGAAGTCAAAGAAAGAGGAACTTGGGTTTGGAGTTTCAACACATTCACAAAGGACAAGTGAGAGAGTTAAAATTTCTAATATGGACGACGTTTTGAAAATTGTTTTTTCAATTTGGACTCTAGAAATTTGTGTTACGAAATACAATATAGCGAGCAAAACTAATTTACTCCTTCTTTTATTTGCTCGCCATGCCATTTTACTCGTGACACATGTAAGTGGCAAGTAAAATACTTTACTCTCCATCTATTTTGCTCGTCATTCCATTTTACGAAATAAGCCATTTGCTCATGACACGTGTAAGTGGCAAGCAAAATACTTTGCTCTCCATCCCTTTTGCTCACCATTCCATTTTACGAAATAAGCCATATGCTCGTGGCACATGTAAGTGGCCAAATACTTTGCTCTTCGTCAATTTTGCTCGCCATTCCATTTTACGAAATAAGCCAACTGTAATTTATTCCTTGGTTGTTTGTGGAAGAGTGTATGTGTATTTATTAAGTTGATTGGGTGTATTAAATTAAATTGTGAAGATCAGCAAGTCAAACAAATAAATGTAGAGAGTGGTGAGCAAAGAAATAGCAAGCAAACAATTTTGTTCGGCATGTCCCATTTTTATGTCATTTTTTTATTAAACAAAAGCGGTGAGCAAATGAAGTAGCAAACAAACAATTTTACTCGGCATGTACCATCTTTTTTGGTTTTTTAAATATACGTTTGGTCCTTATTATGACACGTACAAAGTAGCGAGCAAATAGGTTTGGCGGGCAAATGTATTTGCTTGTCATGTAGAAATCGGTAAAGTGAAAAAATAGTGTTGGTTTTGATATTTTATTTGATAGGAGAAGACTTTGGTAACAAATTGAATCATGGCCGTCTTTGAGGGTGTGCAAGGTGAGCGACCGCTCAGGGCCCCAAAATTTTTAGAGGCCTCAAAATTTGTCCCGCTAATAATTATATGCATGTGTACACGTATTTTTATTAAGAAAAAGTATTTAGATGAGAAATATCTTAAATGGGTAAAATGTCAGAACTTTTAGATAACTAATTGCATTATATCTTATAAACGATGACACTTATGTGATTTCGTCCAGGGCCCTCAAAAATTTCGTAAATTCATGGGACGTCCTGAATTTAATGAAAAACCAAAGCTGACATTAAACTAGAAAAACGGTATTTGTTTCACTCTGGAGGGTAGGGCTATAAACAAACTAAACGTTTATTTATTATATGAGCCAACATGAACAATATTTTACGTTCGTTTAGTTAAATAAACGAATATGAACTAAAAGTATTGTCCGTTCATTTATGTTCGTGAACGTCCGATTATGCGTCCGTTAACGTTAGTTTATGTTCATTAATGTGTTTTTGTTCGTCTATCGTATCTTTTTATTTATATACTTTTAAAATTGATCTATTAAATGAAACAACACTTATGAAACACAATAATATGTATATTTTTGTAGATTTTTATGTTTATTTCTCAACATTCATTTATGTTAGTTCGTTTATGTTCATTTAGTGTCATAATGAACGGACATGAAAAAAACTTATTTTCTTAATAAACGATCATGAACAAAAAAATTTGTCCATTTAAGCAATCGTGTTTATTTATTTGTCCAGCTAAAATTAAATGAGCGAACATGAACAAGGCTCCGTTTGTGTTCGTCCGGTTCGTTTATAGCCCTACTGGAGTGTGCGGCCGATGCTCCACGTCATCGTCCAAAACTTCAATTATTTTCTATTTCTCATTTCTTTTAGAGTTAATTACTTAAATGGTCCTCGTGGTCTATCGAGTATAACGAAAATGGTCTCTAGATTTTTTTCCCTAGATCCTCTCCTCATGGTTTTGACCTGTAACGGGTTTGCTCCCTTGACCACAAATTCGTTAGTTTGACCGTGAGATGCATGTTTGGAAGACTGGAATGATGAATATGCCCTCATCTTCATCCATCTAATTTTCTTTTTCAATGTAAAATTATTTTTTGTTACTATTATCTAAAAAGTTAAATAAAATCCAACCACCCACTCACTTAACAACATAAATTATAAATGTGTACAATTGCCGATTAAAAAGGCGTCGTTTTAACATCGGGCTATTCACTCTTTTTGGGTTGCCATAATTTTGGCCTACTATCCTCCCATTCCATTTTATTATTCGTAAGCCAAAAAATATCCTGTAAAAACCCACAAAATCTCATCACTATCATTCCCATTACAAATACCTATAGTAGGTATTTCACAGGTAAATTTTTGCTTTTTATGTATATTCATTACTTGCATGACTTTCTAGACTTGCCCACGTATCCTCACAAGCCAAATAACTCAACACTCACATCTTATAAACCCTTGGTATGTCAAGCATAAGATCACAACAACCCCACAATAAGTAAATTACCAATCTAACACACTAAATTTACCACAAAACCATAACAAACCCTAAATAAACCCTAATTAGGTCTATGTGTTTACTAAACCCTATATGCTTAGTTAAACTAGTTTGAAAGTGTCCAAGGCTTAAGTATGAGTTACCTTAGGAACATTAGGATATCTTAGGACCCTTAGGCACTAGTAAAACCCATTAGAACTTAGGTACAATTCCCTTAAGCATAAAACCATAACTAGGTTATAACTTCCCGAAAACTAGGTCAAACCTTCCCAAAACTTTCCCATAAGCTACCACCACTTAGTATAAGCCCCTTAGGACTTAGGATTAGTTACTAGACACTCTTAGGAACCTAACTTAGGCACTAAACCCTAGGCAAAACCCTAAACTCTCACTAGGCAAAGCTAGGTTAAAACCAGACCTAAACCTTAGAACTATGTTACTTAAGCACCTCAAACCTTACAACCAAGCACCCTAGCACCTTCCCCTAACCAACCTAGCACCCTGGCACCTTACAAGCACCCACAAAAGGAGGTGCATCACCTCCTTCACCCCGCGGCCTCATCACCCTCACACAAACCCTAAAACGGACCTCTAGACCTCCAGAGCTTCCATGAGTCATGTTTATAGCTTGTAAGAGTCAGCTAGTAGCTTGCCTTAGGGGCTGTTTGATAAAACCATATGATTTAGCGCTGAATGATTCTAAGCTCTGAATAACACATAGGCTCTGTATGAACCTAGCTCTGAATGAGAACGATATGTTTGGTAAGTGTTGCTGATACTGATTCAAACGATATAAAATTACAAATCTATCCTTATGTTGTATATAATGTGATTTTATTGATTGTATCTTACAAAACTAAACAAACCGAAGAGTGAGTTATTATTAAGGCACACGAGCACTTGTTACAAAATTTTGATTAAATTTAATAGTTGATACCCATTAAGAAAAAAGAAAAAAAAAGAAAAAAAAAAGGAAAAAACCATTTTTTTTATTAAAATAATAATAAATGAAAAATCGTAAAGAAAAAAAAGTTACATGACGATAACGAATTCTTTTTATCAAAGAGACCTAATACCTTTACTTTAATATTGTAAATGAATAAATAATAAAATTTTAAGTTGTTGGATGTGACTTGTGGAAAATAAAATAAAAGGGTGCATGGGTAAAATGTTGGGTGCTGTATGGATTAGAGACCCCACTCAAGCAAAATGATCCAGTAGCAAATGAATAATTAAGAGGTGCTAAACATTTTTATCAAACGAGGGAACCTTTGACCGAATAAGTAATAGGCTCTGAATTTGTCTATTAAGAAGCAATCAAACAGCNAGCTCCCCTTAGTCACCTCCCCCCCCCCCTCGTGACACCACGACACCCAAAACTTGGCCACTAAGACTTGCGACCCAATAAATACTCGCGACCTCTCTTCATTTCAAAATCACACCATCTCTTCTTTTCACCTCAAAATCGTCTGTAGTAGTAGTAGTAGTAGTATACGAGCTTTGGTAGACCTAGGAGTCGAGCAAACCAAGTCTTGAGGCCTTGTTGAGTCGTGTTGCCATCGAGAAAACCCTAAACCTAGATAACCCCTCGTTAAACCCTCCCTAGCCAAGTAAGCTTTCATTTCTTGTTCCTTTAGCTTTAGATTAGTCCTAGGATAGATATAGGTTGCCTTAGAACCCATAGGATCCCTTGCCTAAGCCTTGAACACTAGAACTAGTTAGTTTTCTTTTTAAAACCCTAAATAGAGTCGAATTGCCTTTTATGTGCTATAAATCCTTTCCATAAACCTTAAGCTAGTTTAGGTAACTTAGATAAGCTAATATTAGTTAAACATAAGCTAGGAAACCTTTTTGTTTCATAAAAATATAGTTTGCATGGAATTAAGACTAGTTTTGCAAAGTTTTCCATGGTAACTTTCGAAAATATAGAGTCTAGGGACTAATTTTGACATTTCTTAGAAGTTATAAATATAAGGACCCTTTTGCAAAGTTATAAAACCCTAGGATAAAAAGTTAAAAAGTTATAAACTTAAAAGGACTAGTTTTGCAAAACTTATAAAGTTAAGGGTATAAAGGGTAAATATAGAAAACTTATAAGTTCAAGGGTCATTTCTGTCATTTTCCTAAAATATATAAGTATAGGGACTAATAGTGTTAAGTCTAGATAGTTATAAACCTAAGTATTATAAGTCTAGGGTAGATTTTGTAAATATACTAAACTTAAAGGGTATAAAGTAAACTATTTCATATATATAGCAAACCTATTTTAAAGTTAGAAGCATAACACAATACTAAGGAGCTTCATGTGAGGAGTACTATGTGGATATTTCGTTCTGACGAGTTTGTTGGGTTTACGATTTAAAGTGCCCTGACTCCTCAAACGATTATTGCATATACTTCTGAATTATGATGGGAACGGTGTTATGTTATAACTAAACCCTAATAACAACATGACTCAATAATAAGGAGCTTCATGTGAGGAGTATTAACTTTTGAATTATGATGGCCCGAACGGTATTGTGTTGATAACATAATACAATAGTAGGGAGCTTCATGTGAGGAGTCTTATACTTCTGAATTATGATGGCCTGAACGGTGTTGTGTTATATCTAAAACTCTAAGAACCCTAAGAATAATTACTTAAGAAACATAAACTAAACAACTAAAGCTTGACATACATCCACAACTACAACAACATCAGGATATGTGAGTAAGGCAGTCTAGTTTCCGAGTCACTCTTTGCACTAGTTAGAATTCCCTAAGCCCAGGTGAGTTTTCATAGCCTCACACTTATTAAAATACTTTCTAAATGCTTTACAAACCCTGTGAGGGGGATACGTGCTACTTGCTTTACTTAAAACCGAATACAAGTCTTTTTCTTTGGTTGTTGCACGAGTAAACTAACTGCCACCACTACATAACTAAAATTCATGAATCTAATCGTTTGGGATATTTTACTCACGCGAACACGAGTATAGTTGATAGATCTATTGGAGTTTGACAAATCCCGTTGGTATGAACACCTCTCTGCTGGGTGGTACCAATAAGTACTATACTTGAACCCACTGAAGGATTAACTTTGGCAAGTTATCCTTCCCATCCCCTCATGTTGGGTCTGCAGCCCACATGACCCGGATTGTTAACGTGTGGTTCATGAGCTTAGTGCAACATACCCCACTCCTGATAATTGTGCATGCATCACAATTATCACACACACACAACATTTTCCTAGATGGGTGTAACAACGTAGCCCAGGGAACTTGTATTCACTAACACTTAAACCTATGATTCTCACTCAACACCTAGTGTTGACTTTTTAAGCATGTATCCTAGGTATACCATTATGGTGACATGGCAGGAGAAGGCACTGAACTCGGAGGACTTTCAATCTTGTTATCATTCCTACACTATTTCACACTTAGATTCACGGGACCTCACCTTAATAAAACTCTGATATTTTAATGAATGATAACACATTTATAAAAACGTCTCTTTTCGAGTCGTTTTCTATTACTGTAAATGTGATTCCATGAAGTAATACCCCAACCCTAAATCCGCTGCGAAACGTGAAAATGGGGGTGTTACAGATTGGTATCAGAGCATCAGTTGTAGAGAACAAGGTCAAAACCTAAACTACAACTACTTTTCCTAAACCCGAGAAAGTCCTCAGTGCCCCTGCCATCCTCCGTAATCATACATGCTAAGGTTAGTATAGTAATTGCCTGCTTAACTGCTAAATGATTTACAGTATTTTTACTATTATATAGTTATGTCTACTCCCCGCTACTCTACCCCCGTCTCATCTAGTCTACATCCGGAGAATGATCTTTCCTCTCCGAATGTACTAGATTATTCCCCTAAACCCTACCTTCCCAATACCTTAGGAGACTTTAGGAATAGTTTAGATACACCTTCACCCTTAGGTTTTACACCTTTCATAGATAACCCACTGATGAACTCAAATAAGTATACTTTATTATCATCATTTATCCTATTTATTTAACTTGTTTTACTCTATTATGTATGAGAATCGGTGCTTTAATGTTTACTTTAGTGATTCTCAGGTAAAAACAGGTAAAAGGTGAAACTTGGCGATTTTGGACTAATTTCGGAGCAAAATGAGCAAGATGTCAAAAGTCTACTGAAACCCAGAAGATGCGCAGTATCTAACTCAACAGATACGCCGCAATATCATACTTAGATGAATTCGAAGACCATTGCCTGACTTTGAAGAATGCGCCGCATGGAATTCTACCATTCGCCGCATATGAAACTTTGGTCAAAGAAGAAGATCAAGCTCGTTCTACTCCAGATACGCCGCATCACACAATTGACATACGGCGTATCACTATCAAGACTTCACCATAAACAATCCAAGACAACTGAAGGACATGCGCCGCATAAAGATTCAAGTTATGCCGCATCTAATGGCGGTTACGCCACATCGAACCCTCAGACAGAAACTATAAATACCCCAAGACCTAGACGAATTTGGTGTGCACCATAACCATAAGGAGGCGAATTCAGACGAACAAGCAACACAAGACACACCCTAAACGAAGATCTTAGAGCTGTAAGAAGGTCCTGCATGCATTCAATTCATTAAGTAGTTTTGTTTTATTGTAATAGTAAGCTTAAATTCATCAGGATTGATGGCCGGTAGTTTGTGAGTACGCAAAATCAAATGCCCGCCTTAAAATTGCTTTCCCATCAATTAAAGTTTATATGTTTGATGTCTTTGGTGAACTTATATTAGTGCATTGATTACCTCTGTGTCTAGCTGAGCACTGCTTGGGCTGCCATACCCCTTCCTCGCCTATTTAATCCGATGTCTTTGGATAAGTAGGATATTCATAAGTAATCATTAAGGGTTTAATCGCCGATATAATGAAACCAACGAGTACGGATTAATTATATACACTTCATATAAAACTAGCAATAAAACAAGTGACAAGCTGCTTAATTATCATGACAGGTCTTCTTATTGTCTCTACTATCTATCTGTGTACGTGTATGCTATTCGCTGATTTGTTCTCATTAGTTTTTACTGTTTAATTAAATAACCAAACTGTGCCAGTCTCTCAGGCTGAACCCCTTTCATTAGATTAGATTGTAAAGCTAACTTAGATATTAAAATACTGATTAGGATAACTAGATAATACGTTCCACTCTTAGTGATCGACACTCTGCTTACCATTATATACAAACTGACCGGGTACACTGCTCGTTAAGTGTGTGTGTTATTGATAAGTCAGCTAAATATAAATGTAAAACTTGAATAGGCATTAACACTGCTAAACCGTAACGACACATCACGCCCATCACCCACACTTAAAACACTTGAGAGATTTCTATGCTAAGGCAACACCTTTAACTCCACTAAACTCTGTTTTACATCCACCATTCCCCACACCTAGATTAGAACCCCATGGTTTCTTTCTCTCTAAAGAACCATGTATACCTAGGAACCCTATCCCTACCTATACCCCTAGATATGACCTTAGGCAACCCTATCCTTTAGGATCTAACCCTTACTTAGTAAACCCTCCTATTTCATCTTGGAAAGATGAATTTGGAGAAAACCCTACTAGGACAACTTTAGAAAACCAGGAAAATCAATTAGAGGAAATTTTAAATAACCTAAGATGAAATTTTCCTTGACCTTCTTGAGAAGATAGAAAAAGGTCATGATAATAACTTAGGTAATCAACCTGACTATAGTAGTTTCAGAAATACCTTACAAGAAACCCGTTTTAAGGTAGCTAAAATACAGAAAAACCAAATAAGACACCACCATAAAATAGCCTTTGCCCATTTTAGGATATGCACTTTAGAAAAGATGATTGATGATGATGAGGAAAATCATCAATCAAACCTAATAAATACGAACTCTTGGAATTATGAAAACCTTAGAAAAACCCTAAGTAATATGCCTTTTATAACCATAAGAAGTATTCCCTAGAATAATTAGTGCCTATAGGATATGTAAGATAGGAAATCAATAAAATAAGTTAGGTTTTAGAAAGTACCTGGTGCCCCTCAATTAGGATAATTTAGAAAAACTAGATTTAGGAATGCCTCTTCCCACCTTAGGTCATCCCTAACCCTATAGCAACCCCTAGGAATATAGACCTATCCCATAAACTATAACAAGTTGGGTACTTGTTATACCCTACCCCGAACCTTGAACCCCTACCTCTAGGAACTTAGGATAAACAACCCCGATGCCTTAGATACATAGAATCTCAAAATGATGAGACGAAAAATGTTACGTTTTTAGGGGTCAGTTTGAGTCCTAATTCGTATATTATTGGATCGGATTTCACCCAAAGTCGTTTCTTTTCTCATTTTAGGTACTTTTGAGGAGAAAATCACAAAAGAAGCATTTTCGGGCGTTTTCGGAGTGAAAAAGTGCGGAAAACAACAAAATCTCAAAAGACCCTAAAGTGCACAGAAGGTGACGGCGTCACAAGCTCCAACGTGACGACGTCAGGAACAAATGAAGTGAAGAATTGGAAGTTACTCATGACGGGCCAGAG
>LBNU01019187.1:88417-106492 GCA_014162995.1 Artemisia annua
TGGTAACTATGATTATCATGTGATGTATATGTTGTGATTGTGATTTGGATGAATGTTTCATCTACGTTAGGACTTAAGAAAACTGGCTAACCTCCTATACGGTAACAAGTTGAACGTCTTAGCGAAACGTGAATCGTATTGCGTTAATCGCATTTTAAGGTAGTATTTCAGCGTAGGTTGCTATCGGTGAGCTTATGATAGGATTACTTGACTTATCAGCATTAGTGAGGTAGGAGCTTTATAGAGTTAGGGAATTGAACGCACTCCCTAACGACTTGATAGGAATACACCCGTCATCCCACGCAAACTCAACATACTAATTACATTGGTAAAAGCATAGTTAGGGAGTAATGAAATCTTAAGTAAACACTACTTTCCCCCCATTGTTTTTCTCAACTTTAATTTAATTGCATAAGTAGATAACTTGGGTTAAGTTGACTAGCAACTAATTCCGCCCACTCCTTCAAAACCGAGATTTACTGCTTTCATAAAAAACATAAAAATACAAAAATAATCATCCTCCACCCTTAGATTAATTAAAGTAGTCTTTAACCTTAACGAACACTATTCCCTGTGAGAAACGATCCAATCCCCCGGTACTTCCACTACACTATACTACATCGGGTCAGGTACACTGCCTGGTGGGGATTGCAGCTTCTCGAGAACCCTCGAGAGGTAAAAACGTAGTGCGTGTTGCAGTCCCACGCGCATCAGTTTAGGTCTTGCTTTGAACTCTTAAAGTGTTTATATGTGAAACTATGTGCTCAAATTTGATAAATGTGTTATCTTCACTTGAGTAGGTGATATGTTTATGCTTGTTTGATAGATCCGTTCTATGAACAACTATGTGATGATGTTATGTATGTGTTTATCAACATTTGGGATATAATTCTTTGAATGTATATTATATGTGTAGGTTATGATGTATTGTGCACAAATAGATGTGATGTTATGCTTACACTAATCCATGTTGCAAGTATCCAAATGGTTATCTAACCTATTTTGGACTTCCATATGTGAGGATTGCTTGTTTGTTGCGTGTTGTGTATTTTATGTAGCTAGGGCAACGCAAAGGTGAGGCTCTTGACCCATGGATCCCCACCTTGAAACAAGGGGGAGCAACGTTCGAGTGCACATACAAGCTAGCTTATTTATCCCACAGGCCTAAGTTCAAAACCTGGCTTGATTGGTAGTCCCGCCTTTTTGATTTGACAAAAGGGGGAGAAAGAAAGCAAGAGTGAAATTCAAGTCTAAAGAAACAAAGGCTTCACCAAATTACAAGGCAAGGTCAAGACGCAAGCTACATCAAAGGCGCGCTTTGTCTTCGCTACGTTTTGTAATTTTATTTGCTTTCGGATTTTATTTGTTATCATAAAAAAGGGGGAGATTGTTGAGGCAACATTATCAAGATCTCCTAATGTTTTAATGATGACAAATAAACATACGAAACACATAAAATATCAAACGGTAGCCAAAATTCCCCGGAGCCCATATCTGCTCCTGGTGCGCTGCCCGCGCGTCAACGCGCGGGTGACGCGCCAGGCCACTGCATGGCTTCGGACGAAATTTGAAAGTCGGCTTTCCCCTTACCCGACAAATGTGGATCTTTCAATACATGTATGAATATGCTATGTGCTTAANAATTCCCCGGAGCCCATATCTGCTCCTGGTGCGCTGCCCGCGCGTCAACGCGCGGGTGACGCGCCAGGCCACTGCATGGCTTCGGACGAAATTTGAAAGTCGGCTTTCCCCTTACCCGACAAATGTGGATCTTTCAATACATGTATGAATATGCTATGTGCTTAATTGAGAACACTCGAAACGAGTTTTGGGATTAGAGAGATCCAACTTTTAAAAGCACCCATTTACGGGAAAACGCCAACTCATGTTTTCTAACTATCGCCTCTAGCCAAGGCTTTTCCAAACTTAGGGAGCTTATATATTTCACGTAACATCATGTGAAAGCATCCATTTGCTCATATCCTGTAACACCCCCAAATTTAACCATAACAGCGGAAGACTTTTTAAAATAACAGCGGAAGACTTTTTGGTGTTACTTCGAGGATCTTTTCACCGTCACAGAAACAACACAAAGTGATGTTTAAAAATTTACTTTATTCCAAAATACCATATAATAAGATGTTCACATTTTAACAACACATTTATTTAATATGAAATAAACTATTTGTTTAAGTCCACATGCCCACTTCGTGCCTTCATAATTCTTCTTGTTTAGTTCCTGAGATAAACATGCTAAAAGTCAACATAAAGTTGAGTGATATTCATAGATTTGAAAGTTAAACAGTTGAACACAAGATATAGTCATTTATTGCAAACGTATGCAATCAAACAAGTTGAAAAGAATTCACAAATACTCGTTATTGCATTAAGCTCATGACACACAACGATTTGACAGCCAATTATATTTAATAATATGACGCAATATAATAAAAATATGCTCTCAAGATAGGTCTTTGCCAGTAACCTATGTCATCAAAATAATGTGCGTTTGGTAGTTTTCTCCAACGACCAAACGGGGATTGTCAGCCCCAAATAGATCTATTCACAATTATTTACGTTCACTCATCAAGTGATTAAGGTTCATGATCGAGGGTCTTTTGGCAATAGCTACTTAAGCAATAATAAAGGTCAGCCGGTATATCAATACCAAAATAAAAGACTTGTGTTCGGTTTTTAAACATGTATCCCCCCACATAAAAACAATTAAAAAGTGGGCTATGAACTCACCTCAGTAGTACAGTTGTATCGTAATCTCAACAAAGCAAGGAAACAGCTTCACACACAACCTAAAAGATAATGCAAGTTTTAGTTGATAGTCTAAGTCCGGTTTTATCGCGAATAATAGTTATTTAGTTACGAACAAAACTCGTGTTTGTTAAATGCTTCAAGTTCGAAAGCAAAGTTATATATATAAATATAACTTGTAAGAATATTGATCGATGATTGACGGAAGGTCATCGTAATAAGTCATAAGAGTAATTTCATGAATAAAGAAATATTGTAGTTTCTTTTATCAGTTAAAAATTTATAACGGTAATATTATTATAAATCTTATCCCGTTCTTTAATCGAATACAGTTCTCCATACTAATATTAATATATTTTTATAAAAATAATATTTACAGAAATTTCTTAAGTTTTTTTCCTGTACATTTAAACCTAACAATATAATTTTTACCGTAGTCAAAGTTTATGTTATTTCATTTTAAGTCCGAAATTATATCAATATTTACATTTTCAACTCCAAGTTTTTTTTAACAGTTAGAATTCAAGGGAATTTCAGTTTGATAGTTTACACCATAGTTTAAAAGTTTTACATTTTAGTCCTCGGTTATGAAAAATTCCAAAGTTAGTCCAAATTTTACCAAATCAAAGTTTAAACCTTGTTGACTACTTTAAATAATCTCAGGACATCTCATATAACTGATTACAACAGCTTAATAGCCTTAAAAAGAGCTTATTACACCTATTGGGCCTTAACGAGCTATCTAATAAGCCCAATAAGAAGATTGGGTCATCTATGGGCTTAACAAGTGTTTGGCGCCTGACCTTGGCTCATTTTGAGCTACAAAAAATGTTGTGTTGCGGCCTGCAGCCATAGCATCATAAGTTCTGTAATGGCTTTTAATTGGCCGTTAGTTTAGTAAATGTTTTATAAATCTGTTTTGGTCGAGCACAATAAAGGGCGAGCAAAATGGTTATACGAGATATTACTCGAATAAAACAGTGTGTCCTGATTTGCTCTCACCAAGTCAACAATGAGTGTGCGATAATATAAAGAGGGGTGGTTCGTGGTATAGATTTTAAATAACGAGGCCAAAACTCACGTCCCAAACTTAGTGTTGAACTGTTCTCCAACACTTAGAAATATCCTTCTAAGTGTTCGCAATGGTCAGGCAACATGAACGTTGGTTTTTTTGTTTAATATGCTACTCACGATTATTATGTTCGAATTTTTAACAATTGTTAGACAACATGTCAAGATCTATATTCGAATAGGTAAGGTACGTTACGTTTAATATTATGAGATACGACGTAAAGTCAAATGTGCATATACGAAAATAGATGAAGTATAAGCGACGACTCGAACGAGTCTCACCTCACCACGTTGGGTGGAGTGTTTCTAGTTGTTGGTTCGAGTAGTACAAAGAGAAACGTCAGGCTGTTCACACACCAGCCAAGGTTCACCGATGATCAAAGCTCACCTTCTTGGACACTTGGACAACTCGGTATACCTAGCAAATCTTCTCTCTCGTCTTCCATCTCTCTTCATTTAACAGCCTTACGTAAACTTGTGTCCCGCCCCTTTTGAGTGTGTGTGGTAATCTGAGTTTGCATGATCGTTTTTTATAGTGCAGTTTTGGAGAGGTTGCAGGATATGCACAGGAAGTTACAAGGGCAGCGTTGGCTGCGTTTGCCATGGTGTGGCACCTCTTCCTTTGCCCCAATCGAGCACTAAGCCAACCAAAGGAATGTTCTATTCCTTCCTGATCAATCGTTCTTGTTGCACTTTAAGACCTATGTGATTTTAGTTTAGGAATCATTGGTTGTGCTTGTGAGGGTTAGAAAGATTTGCGACACGTTTGCTGGTTTTGGTTATCCTCACATGTGACTCCATTGCTTTACTGGCCAAAATTAGCGTACAGAATGCTGCATATACTCGAATGAGGTTGGCTCATTTTTGCGAAAAGCTAGTTGGGTGGTTAATTCAGAATGGATGTAATAACATGTCGAGCGTAGTGTGTCACGTTGCAAGAAATAGGTGCGTTGGAGCTTGCGTCGCAAATAAAGAAAAGAAAAAAGAAAAAAAAAAAATTAAAAGGGTGGCGTTGGCTTTAAAAGCCTGTGGCTTTTGTGAGTTCGGGCCGCCAGAAAAAAGATAAAGGAGTCCGTTTGTTTAGCAGTTGGGTTTAAGGCCCATTGGCTCACGGGGCCACTTGGCAAGTGTTCACGGTCGGCGTTACATCCAATAATATTAGTACCAATCTCGGAATTTTCGTAGGCTCAGGAAATATATAAATATACGCGTAATTAAACGAAACGTATATTTAATAAAATATAAACGTTAAAATATATTCGCGATAATTAGACTCATCTAGTTTGTGTGCCGCATCGTCTAGGTAAATGATCATATCATAATGTCATTAGAGATTCACATAATACGTCAGCTAAAAAAAAAAATTTTCACTCGTAAAAAGCGGATATTAATAACGAAATACCTTTATTTCCAGTTACGATATTTACTAATTTAGGGAATTACAGAGGCTACATATCCCGTGCTTACGTCTTCTCTAATTACGTAACAGGTTTACTCCCTTATTGGTCAAACTAAGTCAAAGGTCACTTTGCGTAAACGCATCCTTTCCCACTTGGGTTATGCTTTACATCAAGGCAAAGCACTTAACTTGTTTGAACCAAGGTATTAGTTGAGAACGTCGAGTAGTGGAAAGTCATGAGATATGAAACTATGGATTCTCGACGTTATGTTACTTGAACTTATAAGTAACCTATGAATTTCTCAACTCATAATCTTAATTGTCTAAACACTTTCTTCTTAATGACAATTAGATTATGTCTTACTTTCTTAAATCTTATTTACAAAAAGACAACTACACCAAATCTCCCACAATCCTTCCCTAAATCATTCCCAACATTCTCTTACAATATTCCCTTACACATTCCTTACAATGTGTACCTTTTGTCTCCCTCCATCTCACACACAATATTCTCTCAATCTACCAACTTCCCATACAATCCTTATACACACACTTATACACCTTGTGTACACACACTAAGATTTCAAATTCTACACACACTACTCACAACTCTTTCCTCTCTACACACACTAGCCAACTCACCATATCCCTTCCATATCCAAATCTCTTACACAATCCCTTACAACATCACATCTCTTATATTCCTTACACACTTTACATCCCAACCATTCATCCTCTTACAACATATCTCAACCCTCCATATTTCCCACATGCCAATTATTTGAAATCCAAACATAGGCTCCCTTTGATCCTAGCCATCCAATTCAAACAAAACCATCTCAACCATCTATCACATTCTTTCCCCCCAAGCAAAGGAATATACCTTCGGAATATTCTATCACTAACCCAACCATGGTTACCCGAACCTAACTATGGTTAGTTCTGTATACCTAACCTAACCATGGTTACTTTCTAACCCAACCTCACTTACTCTTCCCTATAGAGGAATATTCCATGACATATTCTCTTCTCTCTTTTATGCCATGTGAGGAATACCCATTCTACCCCTACCCAATTATCTCTTCTTTCTTTCTATCTTTTATAATTGGTTTTCTAATAAACACTTCACAAAATATTTTCCAAATTGGCTATTTGAGTTGGTAAACCTTAGATTGATTAATGTTAAGGTTTAGTGTGAAGTACAATTGGGGGTTTAGCAAGGTTAGGTATTTAAAAGACCAATACCCAAGTTTTGGGAAAATTCTTACAGAGCCTCTGGCGCGTCACCCACGCGTTGACGTGTGGGCAACGCGCCGGGCTCGGTAAAATTTTCCCAAGTTGGGTCTTGGCCTATAAATACGCCACGTTGGCTCTTGTATTCCTCACCCCTTTCCATTAATCTTTCTCTCTACATTCTTTCTCTCTAATCTCTCTAATTCTATCTTGTGTTCTTGATCTTTCACATTAACATCTTTTGAAAGAACACATCTCCTTGCAAGGGAAGAATCACAAGAACCTAATCCACTCTTGTGATTGTGTCGAGGGTCTTCTTCTCTATACCCTTTCTATTAGAATCGAGTCACTAGGTTAGGATAGGGCTTGATTCAAAGAAACAACATTCTATAATTCTATTTGGTTGTAAGGGAAGTCTTGTGTCTTTGTGACCAAGCCTAGATCATTGGGGATCTAGTTTGAAGTCTTGTGTCTTGGTGACCAAGCCTAGGTCATTGGGGATCTAGTTGGGGTTTGATACTTCCGGTGGGAAGTCTTAGTGGTAAGTCGAATCACGAGATTCTTTTGGGTGGTTTCCGAGGGCGGAATACAATTGGGGAGTAGCTCTTCTTAGTGAGCACCGATCTTAGTGCATATCGGTGGAGTGAAGTTGTAATGGTTTGTAATCCACCGAAAGGATTATACTAGAGTAATAGTATCGGTGTCGTGGATTCGCAACTGGACGTACGGACGGTATAAACCCCCATCCCGAACAAGTATATATCGTGGTGTTCTTTACTTGCTTTATATACTTTGGTNCACCGATCTTAGTGCATATCGGTGGAGTGAAGTTGTAATGGTTTGTAATCCACCGAAAGGATTATACTAGAGTAATAGTATCGGTGTCGTGGATTCGCAACTGGACGTACGGACGGTATAAACCCCCATCCCGAACAAGTATATATCGTGGTGTTCTTTACTTGCTTTATATACTTTGGTTGTGTTTTTGGTTATTGGAGTATTGAACAACCACTTGGTGACTCTTACAGCTTAAAGTTTTTAAACATCCAAAAAGCCTAAGAAACCGTATTCACCCCCCCCCCCTCTACGGTTCTACAGATGGTCTTTCTGTATTCATCGAGCGTTGTAAGCCATTACTAAATCCATCCGTAAAGATTTAATGCCCAAGTGAGGTATGTGGTAATTCAGTAAAGGTTTCGATCAGCACTCTTTAGACACACATATCTCGTAACGGGTTTGACACTAACTTATAAGACTTGGCATCCACATGTTGAACCACGTTTGCCGCCACCTCTGTCAGTAGTACACATCACAACACAAATAAGACCTCATATGAATAACATCGTTGCATTCCACAATGATATTCATCTAGATAATGAGCCAACTAAAGCAGCGGATCCTCAACCACTTAAACAATGGGTCCAGTAATAACCAATTCGAAGAATTACTTGTTATGGCCAACGATGAATTATTCTCATATTGTGTGATTGGATGACTTCGTTGGAATTTATGTCAAAGATGTCGCATTTCAAGGTCCTAAATAAATGGAAGGATTGTCGGTTTAACCAATTGCTAAAATTTCTCCAGAAGGCATTTCCCCATAGTAAAGGATTCAAAGTCCCATCGTCATATTATGAAATGAAGAAGACATTTAAAACGATCGAGTTAGGATACGATTTGATCTATGCTTGTATAAATGATTGTTATTTATATTGGGGGAAGGAGAATGAAAATTTGGATAATCCACCAACATATGTACAGATCACACTCACTACAAAGTTAATGACTTGGCATGCTATTGGAAAGTCTAAGGAAACGGTAAGATGCATCACCCGATTGATGGTAAAGCTTAGAAATTTTTTGACATACTGCATTCTTCATTTGCAAAAGAAACTAGAAATGCCCAATTAGGGTTGGTTTCTAATATTTTTAATCCATTTGGCAACCTGAGTCAAACTTATAGCATGTGGCTGGTCATATTGACAAAATACAACACACTCCCTTGGAAATGTACGAAAGAGACTTCTTTCATCTTGACATTGTTAATTCATGGCCCTAAATCACCTGCAAAGGACATTGATGTTTTTTTGCAGCCATTAATTAAATATCTGCATACTTTATGGGAAGAATGAGCCTGGACGAGAGACGTTGCTACAGGTACTCATTTCATAATGAAAGCGACGCCCAAATCCAATATTTCAGAAAAGGCGGCAAAACCATAAATGCACACCCAATCCATAACTGCGACACTTGTGATTGCTCACTTCCTAACTCGAATAAGCTAAAGAATAGGATTACGTAATTTTTTCCAATAATATTACACCAACGAATGCGACAAAACCACATATGCTCACCTAAATCCATGAATGAGACACATATGATTGCTCAATTCCCTCATTTGAGTAAAGTATAGGTTAAGATGAAGAATGATATAGGGTAGGAATTAGGCATGAGAAACATTTATAATTGGTGTAAAATAAAAATAACAAAATGAATAGATTAAGTCCACACATAAAGCTATTTCATATCTAAACAATGGCTCTATATCATAACTATTGTTAATGAAAACCAACTTTAATCAACAATCCCAAATTTGTAAAAAAGAAATACTGAACAGCATGATGACCTTTAAGACCGTTGCCTAATCTAGCAACAATCTTAATTTTTCCACTATATGGTTTATATTGAATGTAATTCAGCCGCATCATTCTGTGTCCAACAATTCCATGTGACTCTGTTTAAGCCCACAATCATGTGATATGCATGCCCAACATATGTAGAAGTGAATTATTTAGTTGTCCATACTTCTCAACAAAGATCTTCTTCCAAATATTAGACATAGATTTTAGGTCGATTTCTTCCATCCTCCTTACCCAAATACTATTACAAATTATACAAACTCAACAGTCATGAATACATTGCAAGATCAAAATATATTAGAAATAAATACAAAAAAGACAAGCCATAAAATGATTAGAAAGCTCATTTAACTTAAATGCTTATTAGAAAGGAAAAGCTTTGCTATCCGAGTATTAGAGTATCATCTCAAGCATCCTGTTGGTATTATTTTCTATTAAATATGTGATAAAGAATTATCAAAGTATGATTTGTCTCCCATTTCCTCTTCTGCTTTTGAAGCCCGATCCTATTTCGGATGTCTATGTTGTTTGTGACAGAATCCGGTTGCATCATCTTCACCATATGTTATAGCAAAACCAATAAGCACTGAATGCTCTGCTCAAGCTGATGTCAAAGTAAAGGTCTGATCGGGGTGAAGTTCTGCCACAACAATCATAGAGGGCTTCATACGGAGCCTCTTTATCCATCATTATATAAAAACTGAAATATAAAGACATGTATATAATGGAATTTTAAACTTCAAAGGTAATTGAAAAGCTAACACGAACACATTAATCGCAAAAGATAAAAACAAAAAGGCAGTAAAATCAGAAAATTGCCAGCTTAACTCAAATTTTTATTAGAAATAGAAAGTCTGCCCACCGAGTATGTAAGTATCCTCTTGGGGTTACTTTCTTTTACATATGTGAAAGAACGGACACCATTTTTTGAATTCAGCCCTAATTATCAAATCGATTTTTCCCATTCTCTTTATTCCAACATTGCTGCCTAGACAGCCCAAACACAAAACGATAAAAAAATATTAATAACTAATTTGCATAAAACCGTATTACCTTACATTTACTGCAAAGTATTAGTGCCAATTATAAAATCTACACCTCTGTTGCAGCTACCTGATGCAGAAGAAAGTTTTGTTACCACCATGTACAGAATTCCCAACGCCAAAAACAATAATGCCATGTTGACAACTTACCAACAAAACAATGGATATCACCACCCTCATAGGTTATTTGGATTAGTATACAGTTTTTTCATACACAT
Source organism: Artemisia annua (assembly GCA_014162995.1). Taxonomy (NCBI): domain Eukaryota; kingdom Viridiplantae; phylum Streptophyta; class Magnoliopsida; order Asterales; family Asteraceae; genus Artemisia; species Artemisia annua. The sequence continues at coordinate 98,787 of LBNU01019187.1, forward strand.
TTTACAACACGAAATATTATGCCAATGTTGCAAACCAACCATCGCAAACACAAACAACACGGGAACAAATAATCAGTTTATGTTTTTAATCAGCAACAAAACTCACGCGACCATCAAATAAAATTGGTTACTTAACTTTGGTCTCGACATAACTACAACATTATATTTAGCAGCAGACCGTTATAACCCATAGATTTGTGCAAAAAATATGGAAATTATGCATACTTTCAGCAACACACATTATTATTCTATTATACATTAATCGTCGTTTTAAGGGTCTACAAAACGACGCCTTTTTTTATAAACAAGAACAAATAATAATGACAGCGAAGGCAAAAACTTTGCCACAACAATTTTGAGACCATGCTTAACATGACCAATTTTGTAACTTATCTAATAATCAACATCAACATTATTTAAAAAATTATTAATTCAACCAAAGTACGGTACCTATGAATGAAAATCTCACAACAACCCTATGAAAACGTGAAACCATAAATAAAATAGCAAAAGAGATAACAACCTTATTTACTCATGAACTACATGAAAACATGAAACCATAAATCAAATAGCGAAAAGATAACCAACCTTATTTCGGCGGTTGAATTCGCCTCCAACTTTCACAAACCACCTTAAGCTTTTCCACACCTCCACGTAACAGCTTTAAAAAAGAAATAAAGTCAATACATTACTTTCAACAGCATATCAAACAACATAAAATTAATACCTAACCAAAATGTTCAAAACTAAACACCACTCGATTAGGGTTCCTAAACCTATAAGTTCAAATAAAGATCAAGCAAAATAAACAAAACTAAAATATATCTAAAACTAAACACACCTCGGTTAGGGTTTATAAACTTACAATTTTAATAAACACCACTCGATTAGGGTTCATACACTTACAATTTCAAGTAAAGATCAACCACCTACATGCAATAGAAGTTTATACCCATCATCTTCCTCCTATTTTAATCCCGAAAAAAGTTTCTTTGATATTCTTGAATAAGAGATTACCACCACCGATCGCTGTCATACCGTATAGTTTTTATGTATTTGTGGGTTTGGTGAGGATTTCTCTGTAAGTTTGGTGAGAAGTTATGAATGAGTGTGAATGAATGATGGAAGAGAGATATGTATATGGGAGAGAAGTTACCCAGATGAGAGACACGTATTATGGGAGGAAGGAGACTAAACGACGTCGTTTTTTTTTTGCCTAAACTACATTTTAAACATTAAACGGCGTCGTTTTGTAGACTCTTAAAACAGCGAGGTTTCCCTCGGTAAATGTATAATAGAGTAATATACACATATCTCTTATGATTTATACTTTTGTGTGTAATTTTATTAAAACTTATATGCATAATTTTTTTAAAAGTGTAGTTGACATTAGTATTGGGCGATTCGATTTTTCCGGTTTGGGTTCTCATACAAAACCAAAAACTAAACCAAAACTTTCGTTTTTTAAAATATCAAAACTAAATCGTTGGTTGTTGAAGTTGTCGGGTTTTTTGGGGTGGGTTTATTCTGTTTTTAGGTTTTGATTCGGTTTTCATCTGCTCACCTTTAGTAGTAGTACTAGTATTTAAACTTTTAATTCAATGTTTGTTTTCAATTATATAAATGGATGATTTACAAGATAAAGTTACATGATTATTTACTTTTGAAAGTTTAGAAACATTATGATTCAATAACCATAAGGAACAAGAAATTTGACTGTATGTCGTTCGAATTAAAAGCGGCTTTGGCAAAAGCTAAACAGGAATATGAAGTAAAAATGTTATAATGGCCTTTGAACCAAGTTAAAGGTTACCTACGCTTATGTATGTGTACTCGTACTTCTTACAAAAGTGTATGCTATGCAGTTCTATGGTTTTAAGAAAATATAATGGGAAACTAATCCCACGAAAAAGGAATAAGATATAGCGGATTTTGTTTGATACATTAATTTGACGGGTATACCAATATACCATCTTCTACATATTAAAGTTGAATCAATTCCATAAGGAGAATAATTATTACATGAAAAGTATAGTCCCCCGAGCCCCTACTCAACTCATTATTTAAAGTTTGGTAGACATCAAAATTCACATGCGAAATTTGTGCAAGACCAAGATAAAAGTATATGGTCATGTCTAGTACACGTACTCTTTTATGTGCCCAATTAAATTGTATTTGTACTTGCGTCAATGAATCATGCATGCAATTCAAAATAGAAATACCAAAATCCTATTACTTTATAATTAAGACTTGTTTATAAAACTACAGTAGAGAAATGATTGTTCGAATCTTATCATTGAGCATTTTTATATAATAAGTAGCGTAAATTGCAAACAATGTAAATAAATTGAGGCTTTCTATTTATATATCCTTTGGCTTTTCGAAGGAAAAGAAAAAAATTCTAGTTTTTTTTTTTTTTTTTTTTTTTTTTTTTTTTTTTTTTAGATAAATTTAAAATTTTATTTCATCAAAATAGGATTAGCAAATTATTATAACTAATATTAGCAAATTTAAAATTTTTTTCCAATCTATGTTCGTGCAAAACAACATACCTTCAATGCAGTAGAAATATGTTCCAAAAAATATAGTAGAAATATCCGAAGTGAGAGTTAACCTAAGCTAATTACCAGTGCGAGTACACCGTAACATGACAATTTTACTATGCGAAACGACCATGAGTTCNACATGAATGAATTTGAATGAATGATGGAAGAGAGATACGTATATGGGAGAGAAGAGAAATTACCCGGGTGAGAGACCCGTATTATGGGAGGAAGGAGAGTAAACGATGTCTTTTTTGCCAAAACTACATTTTAAACATTAAACGGTGTCGTTTGCTGCCCTTTGAAGAGTAAAAAGAATTCAAACGACGTCATTTTGGAGACTCTTAAAACAGCATCGTTTCCCACGGTAAATGTATAATAGAGTAATATACACATATTCTCTTAAGATTTATACTTTTGTGTGTAATTTTATCAAAACTTATATGCATAAGTTTTTAAAAAAAGTGTAGTTGACATTAGTGTTGGCCGGTTCGATTTTTCCGGTTTGGGTTATCATACAAAACCAAAAACCGAACCAAAACTTTCGTTTTTTAAAATATCAAAACCAAATCGTTGGTTGTTGAAGTTGTCGAGTTTTTTAGGGCGGGTTTATCTGTTTTTAGGTTTTTATTCAGTTTTTCGGTTTTCATCTGCTCACCTTTTGTAGTAGTATTTATACTTTTTATTCTATGTTTGTTTTCCAGGGCCGGATTTGGGCATGTGCGGGATGTGCGGTCGCACAGGGCCTCCGAATTTTTAAGGGCCCCAAAATTTTTAAGCGTTGAACCTTATGTACTTGAGTTTTAGCTCTAGTATGATGATAAAGTGACCTATAGAGTTATTTCCCACCCGATGTAAGGTAGATTTGATCAGTTTAGTGGGATTCAAAAGATAAGTTGAAACAGGGGCATGTACATGTTTCATACGGAGGAAGAAGATGAGAGCTTTACACTGTGTACAGTTTTCACCCCTATTGTTTATATATTTTACACTTTTTCTATTACTTATTGTATTATTTTTGTTTTAAGTCCAAAAGAACTTATAACCTAACAATTTTAACCCTTGTTTAGTTGTTTGTGTTATCCTTCGATTCTTCGAATGATTCAAAGGTACATATTTGAAATGTTTGAATATCTTTTTTATTGTTTTAAAGAGTTTTGAAGGTGTTCTCGACCAATTTGACAACATTGTTTTGAATACTTTTTGTTACTTATAATATACTGTAGCTTTGAATTCTTCATAATTTATTTTTTATTTTTTATTTTATTTATTATTTTTTTTTCATAGATGTATTAAAAAAATTATATCCAAAACCCTATTTAGTATTTTAACACAATAATATCGAAAACTAAAGATATCATCAAATGTCTACTTTGGTCTTTGAGATCATGGCACAGGGCCCCCAAAATTCACGGGACGGCCCTGTTGTTTTCAATTATATAAATGGATGATTTACAAGATAAAGTTACATGATTATTTACTTTTGAAAGTTTAGAAACATTATGATTCAATAACCATAAGGAACAAGAAATATGACTGTATGTCGTTCGAATTAAAAGCGGCTTTGGCAAAAGCTAAACAGGAATATGAAGTAAAAATGTTATAATGGCCTTTGAACCAAGTTAAAGGTTACCTACTCGTACTTCTTACAAAAGTGTATGTTATGCAGTTCTATGGTTTTAAGAAAATATAATGGGAAACTAATCCCACGAAAAAGGAATAAGATATAGCGGATTTTGTTTGATACATTAATTTGACGGGTATACCATCTTCTACATATTAAAGTTGAATCAATTCCATAAGGAGAATAATTATTACATGAAAAGTATAGTCCCCCGAGCCCCTACTCAACTCAATATTTAAAGTTTGGTAGACATCAAAATTCACATGCGAAATTTGTGCAAGACCAAGATAAAAGTATATGGTCATGTCTAGTACACGTACTCTTTTATGTGTCCAATTAAATTGTATTTGTACTTGCATCAATGATTCATGCATACAATTCAAAATAGAAATACCAAAATCCTATTACTTTAACTTGTTTATAAAACTATCAGTAGAGAAATGATTGTTCGAATCTTATCATTGAGCATTTTTATATAATAAGTAGCGTAAATTGCAAAAGATGTAAATAAATTGAGGCTTTCTATTTATATATCCTTTGGCTTTTTGAAAAGAAAAAAAATCTAGTTTTTTCCAATCTATGTTCGTGCAAACAACGTACCTTCAATGCAGTAGAAATATGTTCCAAAAAAATATAGTAGAAATATCCGAAGTGAGAGTTAACCTAAGCTAATTACTAGTGCGAGTACACCGTAACATGACAATTTTACTATGCGAAACGACCATGAGTTCAGATTTCAGAATATCGTCCATAGGACACAACATCAAAGAAGAACCATATATCATTTTTGTCCTATAACAAACTAAATATTATAACTAATATTAGCAAATTATTTGTCATTTAAGCCCATGAGAATTCAATACTACGTATCATTCAATTAAGTTAGTCTAAACTCTACGCTACTTTCACTAGGCGGGTTGCGTTGCATCACTTTCATGTATAGCCGTATAGGTTATTTGGGGGCCAATATATATGACTGGCTAGGAGGATACATGGATCGATTCGATTATTATCCGATTTTTTCGTCGATGATTTTTTATTTTTTTTTCCTTCTTTTACGTCTGTTCTTGAAATCATAAAACTTAAATTAATATAGTTTGCTTAAATTATCTCTAAGCACTCTTTAAACTTGACAATCTCTACTAATTATAAAGAGTTTATGTCTTTTATTTTCTTTTTTTTTCTTGTTTCTTTTTTTTTAATTTTGAAATTTTGAATCTTAAAATTTAAATTAATATAGTAAATTATTTTTAAGTACTCTTTAAACTTGACAACTTAAATTATATCTTTTCTTGATCAATTTTAAACTTTAAAAACACACACTATATTAATTTTAAAAAACACACGCTTTGTATTTCAAAAAACATACATTTTGCATCAAGGGTCGAACTAGATTCACGATTTCGCAAGTATAATTATTTGCTGCTATAAACCGCCGCTTTGCGCGAGTATTCTTCTAATTTTAATAAATTATTGTCTGAAAAATGGAAAATAAAACTATATAGTATCTTTAACGCATGTGGTAATTGAAATAGTATAATTTTTAGAGTTTGGATGATTATTTAACCTAAAGTGATAACAACGCAACTCCAAACAAAATACGTAGTAATGAATCAACTTTCAACGAATTTGCAAACTTGTGTGATTATTCACTCCACGTCATTTTGCCACATAATCTGTTATTGTGGAATTTTGGTTATTTAATTTTTATTGGCACATCAGTTAGGTTTTTTCCAACTAAGGTTGGATCAAGAGCAAACTGATATAATACAGTGCTTTTGTATAGTAGAGTCATGGTTTGTCACTCTTTACTTTTTAGATAGACAAAAAAGTGGTATTCAACCCATATGACATTGCGATTGTAGCATCTTCCAAGCTTGATTTGATAGTCAGCAATACATATTTTTCAAGAAAAACGAAATACAACAAACGCTGATAGTGATCATTACATGAAATTTGATATGAAGTACATATATAACAGTTCAGTTTACCGAACAAATATGTAAGGAGATTGAAACTGAACTAGGCAATTGCACGCTACGTAGCTGATATTGAGAGAACCGTAAATTTAGGTGAACATATATGTTGTCTTTAAGATAGTTAAACATGTGTGACATAAAGTCCAACTTTGTGGGGGGTTAACTAGTATGGCATAAGTACCGATATTGTAGATTACAACATGAGGATGTCTACAGTCAAAGCCGATTAATGACGGTATTTATTCCAGGGCTGCTTCATAGCTCGACAAGTTATCATGATGCAGGCTCGGACACACTATCACGAAGTTTCAAGCTTGTATAATTTGACAATACTCACCAGAAGCCATTATTACTAAGCAAACTCGTCCCAAGCTTTAAGGAGAGCTCTATACATTTCGACTCATACATAGGTTGGGTCGAGTGAATTGAGCCCGAACAACCTAAGAATATATGACTTGTTCGCAAACTTGAGTACATGCAAATTTACGCATACATATTACACAAGAAACAAAAAGCTTACCTTTAGAAAATCAATTTAGATAGGTGGTTGCTAGGACTGAATAATAATTATCAAAGGTTTACTCTGTCTCCCTATTATAGGAAAGTTCAAGAAAAAGGTTTAACTCAAGCTTCTATTCCATCATTTTTCTTTTACATTTATTCCAAGCAAACCTGCAAGAAAATTCACATTTTAGTTTCTTTTTACTTTCTTATATTTCTTTATCTTGTCTGATGTACGTTATATGAACATGGAAAATACAAGGTTATACTAAAACTGATCCTAGAAACAATCCTGATCATCAAAACTAGCTGAGTCGAGACGAGGACATATGATCCCTGTAATACCCCGTGGAATTATAAGATTGGTGATATGAACATTTCCAAAAACTAGCTGTCATATAATTATACATGTTAATAAACTACAACATCAGAAAGAAACTGGTGCATTGTAGTAGAATCTTACAATCTCCTACTTAAATAAAAACAATCATAAAAAGTTCGCGATTTTGACAACCTTTGCTCAAAAAAGTATAAACACTGATGCAATTACAAAACCAACATTCAACTTTACACATGTTTAGTTGGAGAAATTATTTCGGTAAAGAGGTTGAGGTGGCCCAGTCCCAGAATGAAATGGGTAGGTTTTTAAGCCATGCATGGCCCATGGCATGGCCTACTAGTTGCCCAAAGCAAACAACCGTATCCTTCTCTTTTTGCGCAATAAAGTTGCACTTTTTGAGAGAAAGTAATTAAATAACTCGGAAGAGATTTACACAAAAAGTTAAAATATTTGAGCAACACGTTTTTGCCAAAAACGTTGATGAAAAAGCTCAGTTAAAAATTTCGGGTATTCATTAAGAGGCAATATGGGATTTGACATGTCGATAACTTTGAAATATTAGACTAACTTTTCATCCGACATATTATCGATAACTTGATTAGGCCAACTTTTCAATAGTTTTCTTGTGAGTGCTATTAATTATCTAACATGCTTACAACTTTACTAGTAGATGTGAAGTGGAAGATAACAAAATTGAAAGTGATGGAAGTAAGATACAT
>LBNU01019187.1:107051-130661 GCA_014162995.1 Artemisia annua
TATATATATATATATATATATATATATATATATATATATATATATATATATATATATATATATATATATATATATATATATATATATATATATATACTCTACGATTGAAGTGTTTCTCACATACCGAGTTTTGGAAATGAACCATGTATATTATGACTATATGATTTCTAACATTGCATTATAAATTATATTTTCTTCCAATAAACTTGTAGCTCGAATATTCGCCTACACAAAATTCTCTCTCATCTAATAACTTCTCCCGCCAATTTTTACCATTAAAAAACCTCTAAAAAAAACTGGAACACCCCAAAAATTTGGTAAGCAGCGGAAGTCTAATTCGGGGTAATTACGTCTTAGAACACAGTCATACTTATAGAAAACAATTCAAAAGATAATTTTATATCATTCAATGAAAACTCAAAATATTCAGTGTTACAAAATATTTCCCGAAGGATATAATGTTTAATAAAAGGGGTGACGAGTTTGAAAAGAATGATATGATTATTTCATAGATAAAAGGGAGGTCCTGAGTGCCCTTTCTGCCAGCTCTGTGCCATCATGCTGCTAATTTCCTGAGATAAACATGCTAAAAATGTCAACACAAAGGTTAAGTGAATCCATAGTAGTTTAAATTTATAACGGTGTGAACACAAGTCAAATATTTTAAAATAAACAAATCAAGATAATATATCTTGATTAAACGGGTGACATATATGTAATGAAACATATATCAAATTCAATATTGCTCCTAAGCCTCACGAATCTCAAGCCTTAACGTGGGTGATATCAAATAATGATATAATCACCTACAACACGGGGGATGTAGATGACAAGGGGCCATCGGTGATAGAAATGTATTAAGTTTCCATGGTACCTCGAATATAGCACATCCCCTGCCAAATGATCACTTTGGCAGAGATGGGCTGCCGTCTCCAATAGATCTATTAGCTATATTCGCGCTCACTCGCAAGTGATTAAGGTTCGTGATATGAGGGACTTTGTAGTACGGGTGTTAACTTAGGCAATATCAGGTGAATAATCGCATACTAAAAATACTTGTGTTCAATTTATCGCATGTATCTCCCCACGGGGTTTTATAAACAATTTAAAAATGTGAGACTATGAACTCATCTATGGGGTGTTGATTATGGTGGGTGAGAGTGAAACTCAAATAGTACTCAAACGGTGACGGTGGTATGCTATGAATAGCAATGAATGACCTCCGACTTGCGACCTAAATCAATGTGATATATATTATTATCGGTGATTCAGATTCGGTGCGTGAATGACGTGTGTTATTCCTCAAGTACGGTGATATCGACCTTATGTGTTTTGAAATGTTTAAAGTTAAAATATTATGTCAAGTTTTACCTTTTTACTTTAGAAAAGTTACACTTTTAACCCTTATGTTAAAATAGTACATTTTACACTTTATACCATAAGTTTTAAGTAATTACAGTTTCTACCCTTAAATTTTATTAAAAATTTATTGTTTCAGTTTTGATCCGCATGTTTGACAGTTTTTACGTTTTTGACCCTTTAACGAAATATTTTGCAAATTTAGTCCAAAGTTAAGATTTTGAAAAGTTAAGTGTTATTTTTATAAAAACCATTTCTTTAGCCTATACAAGCTTATAAATATCAGATTTTAGCTTCTACAACTTCTCGAAATATTTTAGTTTGGAAAGGTTTTGGGCTCGTTAGCCCATTGTAAGCCCAAACAAGTTTTTTAAATCATTTAGAGGGTGTTCGAAGGTGCTTAAGTTTAGGTTCATTTTAGGTAGTGTTAGACATCGACAAGCATGCATGTTTACTCATCTTGGTTAAGCTTGGTGCAAAGAAACGGGTGGTGTAAAAATATATATAAGTTTTACGTGAAAATACGAAAATATAGGGCCATCTCTAAGGCGTCGAGTTAGTTGTGACATGTTGTAGTTTTTATTTTATTAAGTGTTTAAGTGTAACGTGACATGTATGAAATGGATGAAAAACAAAACGTGCAATAAAAAAAAGTATTGAAAAAGGAGTAAACGACTTACAACACCCTAAGGTGGTGATGATGTCGAGTGGTACGAGAAAGAAGACGAGAACGAGCAAGACATGGAAATCCCTTTCGAAATATTAACCCACGATTACAAAGTATAACCCAAATAACGTTTACTCGACCCAAAACCTTGTGTAATCCTCTTCGTGTTTGACAGTAGCAAGACAATAGTGAGTAGTGTTTGAAGTTTTAGTGAGTTTTTGAAAGTGTGGTGAGGGAGAGTAAGTAACGAAAGTATTTATAGGAGAACCTCAAGCAACTAGCATGATCCTCATGTGAAATGTGTTGTGTGTGTCTTTGATGGGTCATTCGGTAGAAAACATGGTTGTCTAAGTCCCATTGTGAGGTCTTGTCGAGTTTGTAAGAAACATAAGAGGCTATGATGAGTTTTGGAATTGTTTATATATAGGTCAAGTGAGTTTGATGAGACATATGTACTTGGTTCAAATAAACAATGAAGGGGAAGGATGCATGTAAGTTTTTGTTGGACACAAAAGGGACACTTGATCCTTTGGTTAAAGCTTACTTAGGAATAGGTTTGGGCTAAGTATTTGTTTAAGTATAGATTAGTACTAGGTGGCTTTGGTCTTGGAGGGGGTTTGGGGTTTCTTGTACGCAAGGAGAAAGGAAAAGGTTGTGGGGTGTTGTCGAATCATGAAAGGCAAGAAAGAAAAGTTAAACTTGTTGGTTTTGGTTCCAGTGGCGTCGAGTAGGGAAAACAAGGAAAGAAAAGAAGGTGTAAGGTGTTGGGTGACTTGGAGTCGAGTCGAACAAAAGAAAAAGGAAAGTGAAAAATATAGAGTGTTTGTGTTTGCTGGGGTGTCGAACAAGGGACAAAAGAAAAGAGGATGAATCTCAAACTTGAGTTGTGTGTCGGTGCTAAGTTCGAATCGTGTAAAGGACACAAAATGAAGAAAAATAATATGTGAAGGTTTTGTAAACTTGGTTGTGGTGTGGGCTTGGTGATGGCAGTGGCCCAAACGAGAAAAGAAAAGAACAAGCATGGTGGGCTTTGGTGGTATACGGCCCAAGACAAAAAGGAAGGGAAGAAATTCAATGGGCTTGGTGAGTGTGTCGAGGCCCAGTCCGAAAGAAAAAGAAAGATAAATATATAAGTGGGCTAGTGTTTGGGTGTTAACGTGTCGCTGTCGGCCCATTGATAATTACGGGAATTTGTTGGTGATATTAATACATATATGTATACTTATATATATCGTATAGTGTAGTTATAGAATATATATGTATATTTACGTGTCGCGGTGTCATATTTAGGTGTCGTTTCGCAAGTGGGAGAAATTCGTATTAACCTCGTTGGGTGATGCCCAAGAGTGACTAAAGGTGATATCGGGTGATAAATTCATACATCGGGTGATATTCAAAGTGACTAAGGTGATACGGGTGACATTCAAATGGTGACTAACCGTGATACGAGTGACATTCAAATGGTGACTAACGGTGATACAGGTGATTTAAAAAAAAAAAGAAGAAAAAAAAATAGCCCGCAAAAATGGCTTTGTTATCAATTGATTAAAAATTGATCGGTGTTTAGCATTAATAAATGACATGGGAAATTACGAGGTATTACAAAAACCCCAAATCATCCTTATTTCTCATGAATAATTCAAATCTAAACCGGTAGCTTGAATCCTCTTGTTCTAATACACATTCCAGTAGATTTTATCATTTTTTGACCGTCAATCGAATGTTAATTCAATAAATAATGTCTGCTAAACGTTCAAAACGCATAACCAAAATTCCAATAAGATGTGAAAATTTTGTGTGTGCGCTTAAGAATAGGGAAGAATAATCAAAAGGATGCAAGCGCTGAATTGCAAGAGAAAGTTATTGAAAAAGATAAGGGTAAGGTAAGCAATGGAGGATGTGATGGTGATGTGGGGGAAAGGTGAATGGTGACGGGACTGTAACGGATGAAGTGGAATGTGTTTGTGAAAATGTGCAGGTAGGTATGGAGACTGTAGATAACAGTGTAAGTATAGATAGCACTAAACAGTATAATGATAGTATAACTAGTAGTATAGATGTAAATGTACAGAAAGAAAAATAGAGAAAATGATGGAAAACATCATTACAAAAAATATGTCCCTTGCTAAAGTAGTTAGTAGTGCTAAGATAGATTTAGATAAAAACTTGTTCTATGTTCCAACTGCTGCTAGTGAAAATGGTGATGAATTTGTGATTTCTGAAGAAGATTTGGTACAAGAGGGAAGTAAGAAATGGTTGTTAATTGTATGTGGTTACTTTGTTGGTTGTAGTATGCTTGTGAATGAAATGAACTACAATCTGAGAAGAATTTGGAGTAAATTTGGTTTAGGAGAAATTGTGGTGGATAATAATGAATTGTGCTATTTCAAATTTAAGAATGAGGAGGGGATGAATTATGTGATTGAACAAAGCCCTTAGATGGTAAATGGTAAGCCACTAGCAGTTCAAAAATGGGACCTTGATGTATATTTTGGAAAAACGACCTCACTAAAATCCTTATCTCGATTAAGATGTTTAATGTTCCTTTAGAAGCATGGAGTATTAAAGGAATAAGCACTTTAGCCAGTAAGTTGGTATGCGAGCGGTGATGGATAACATGACTTCATCTATGTGTCATAAAAGGGCCGGAAGGGCTGGTTTTGCAAGAGTTTTAATTGAGATTTAAGCAACCAAAGACATGTTGATAATATTGAAATCTAGTATAAAGATGCAACTGTAGTGAGTTGATATCCATTGTAGTATACATTACACGTTAAGCAAGAACACCAGATTGCTAGAGCTTAACACACATATAAAATAACAATGTACTATTGCCTTTTGTTCTTTATCTCTTGCGTCAAACAAATAAACAAACCCTTTTGGGTTTTCTTTTCTGCCGAACGTAGATATCACAGGGAAGGAAAAAGTTAAGGTTTTGCTTTTTGGTTTTATAATATGTATCATGTGATTTCAAGGTACGAGGGTGTATATATAGCCTTTTACTTGTCCTCCAAGTTGCACTACAACATCTCCTCATCTTTGGAAAATCAACACTACCACCCCACCTTCTCCTTGTTTGGCCGGTCCAAAGCAAAACACCCCTACGGGTTTCGGTTTTGTGCTAACAAGTCCATTACTTGTTAATAAATTGTTTATTAATTTACTATAACGTCCAACATTATAATCAATGACCTTTTAAATATTTCATGTATTGTTATTTAATATAATTAACATATGTAATATATAATTACATTAAATAAAGTGTTCTCTAAATGTATACGTCTGTGCCCCCAATAGGCTCATGTATTCCCGGCGGTACGAATTTATTGATTATACTTTAGAGCATAACCAATAGCTCCCACTTGCGATAAGTCATAATCTAATAAACCATACTAACAATGTTAAGCGTCTAACAACACCACATTGCTCCTAGAAATACCTGGGTGTGGTTTTGAAAAGCAACACGATTAAATTGTTTATAAAGACATATCCCTTTGTTTCAGATATCTATTAAACTATGGTTACAGATCAAAAGTCATTCCATTTGTTTAACTATTTTGTTTCTCGTTTTAGAAATTAATCATAATTATCAAACGTAAACAAGTATCATCTTAATTTACACTTTGGGCACGGCCATGCAAACATCTGATTAATTTAGCGAAGTGCCTAGTAGTATCATACTATAGAAGATAAGTGGATGAACAATTTCTATCTTAACTACACGTGTCATTCATGTGCTTGATATCTCTTCCAAAAATAGCCCTTATAACTTCCTTGTTCAGGATAACGTTAAACTATAATCAAAAAGAAATATTCACACATGTAAGACCTGTTTGCATCTCAAGGCTAAGGATGAATAAGACTAACCACTTGCGAGATACTACCTCCGTCCCATAAAAAGTCCACTTCGACTTTTTTAAGTCTTTTTCTTTCAACTTTGATTTTAAATATTTATGTTTGTGTTATATAACATTTGATGAAAAATATATGAATGGATTATGATTTAGATGTATTTTCATTGGTATAATTTTTATCAAGTATTACATAATTAAAACAAAAATATTTTAGGTCAAACTTGAAAAAGAAAGACTTAAAAAAATCAATATGGACAGTTTTTATGGGAGTGATGGAGTATCACTAAATGACACGGATCCATAAAATAATAAATCGTAGATTTGGGGTAGTCCATTATCCATAGCACGTGGATAATATATGAGTTTGGTGGATACTCCTTTTAATATCAATCATACAAGTGATATATTACCAAACACTCACATTTATCTTAATTCAATAATATTATCATATTATTGACTAATAATGGACAAATTTAGAGTAATAAATTACTCATGGTTTAAACATGCAAATATAGGACACAGTTAATATATGAATGAAAAATCCAGTACCACGTATATTAATTCATCAAGAATAATAAGTGTTTGAAATATCCTAATATCCAAATACTTAAGTTAAAAATAAATAAAACAGATTTACATGAGACCCCTAGCTGGTCTAAGTCCAATACTACTAGCATGTTCTTTGTAAACAAGAAACATATCCTTAGTATTCCTGAGATACTTCAGAATGTTCTTCACATCAGTCTAGTGACTTTCTCCTGGGTCTACTTGAAATCATCTTGTTAAGTTCTGAGCGAACGCAACATCAAGTCTAGTGCATCTCACCGCATACATAATAGATCCTACAACCGAGGCATAAGGTCTAGTGCATCTCACCGCAACATCAAGCTAGTGCATCTTGCGTCAAACAAATAAACAAACCTTTTTAGGTTTTATTTTCTACAGAATGTAGATATCACACGGAATGAAAAAGTCAAGGTTTTGCTTTTTGGTTTTTATGAATATGTGTCGTGTGATTTCAAGGTATGAGGGTGTGCCTTCTAGTTTGTCTTCCAAGTTGCAAAACAACACCTTCTCATCTTTGAAAAATCAACACTCACAACCCTTCATTCTCCTTGTTTGGCCGGTCCAAAACAAAACACCCCTACGGGTTTAGGTTTTGTACAAACAAGTCCGTTACTTGTTAATAAAGTGTTTATTAATTAACTATAACGTCCAACATTATAATCAACGACCGTTTAAATATAATTAACATATCTAATATATAATTATCTATACTACTATATAAAGCATTTAAGTTGTGGGCTCCATCAAAAATTAAGATAATGAGCTCCAATCATGGAGTGACATGTGTTACTTCTCAACTAAACATTCACCTTTATTTTCAAATTGAAATATCTTTTTATCTATTTATTTTTTTTATGATCTAATTTCACAATATTTTTTAAAATTTTGTGCTCTTTAATTCAACATCCATTTTGATATGTTTTTATGAGTATTTAGTTTTTACATTTTTAGTGGGTTTATTTTATTTTGATTCAAATTTTTATAACTTTAACCTTAATTTCAATCAATAGAATCTTGATTCGTCAAAATCATATACTTTTAGATGGAGTGTTTGACCGCTTAGAGATTGCGAGGGTTTTTCTATATGCGGGAATAATGATGTCACGAGAAAGCTACGGGAAAGCCAAGCAAACACATACAACTAACACATATGCATTCAGAGTGTTGTGAAACGAATTCACTAAGCGGGTATGAAATTGCGAGGAGAGTTGGCCTAACAATTCATTTACTATATTTATAATATAACTATATTTATCGCCGCCGTTGTGCGCGGGTATCAAACTAGTATTAAATAAAATGTTTTGTAAATGCATATGTGTGTGTCCCTAATAAGCTCACGTATTTCTAGTTGTACGAATTTATTGATTATACTTTAGAGCATAACCAATAGTTTGATGTTAGTTAGTTGATGTATTGTATTCTCATTCGTATGTCATGATATCAGTTTGTTGTCTATGGCATGTCATAGATACATTTGATATGCATGTTTGTAATTGCTTATAGTTTGGGAAAGTCTAATATATATAAGTCATCGTTTCATTTAAAAAAAAAAAAAAAAAAAAAAAAAAAAAAAAAAAAAAACTTGTAGCTATGATGAACAAATTGGAAATAACAATAACTCAATGTCAAATCCAATAGTAAAACTTATCGTACTCGTCTCTTGTTGCATTCTTCGTGCACATAAAGCATATCATGAAAATTTCTAATATTAAATTCTTTAAGAAATTATACTGAGTTATGCCGACACTAAAAATACATAATTACATCATTTATGAAAGTAAAGAAATGAAGGGGGTAAGAGCATTGAACCTTGTTGAAATGATCATAAAGCACTACTAATACTATAGTTGGTATGATCTCATGATTATAAAGTTAGTGGGGATAAGATTACTGAATCTTGTACCACCGTTTAAGGAAATCTTTGAAAAAATGAGATATGTTGAAATGTCCATGTCTTTGACTCCTCACATAACTTTACCTATTTATGACTTGACATGATCAAAGGGTGTTTAAACACTGTAAATTTGTAATTGTGATTAGTGACTATCACACGAAATTGTGTAAGCTCTCACGTTCAATTCTTGGTAAGTGAAAACAACCGTGAAGTAGTCAGACTATCTTTCTGAAAAACAGAATGGAGAGCTTTATTTTGTTCTAGTATGTATGACAATAGATTTAAGCCCCGTAAAATGTTATAAAACATGGTAAAAAAATTGATTTTGATCATGACCTTTTATTTTTCTAAAACTAAATAATCATTTCAACCAACAAGAGTAATTTGGGTAGATAACTAAAAATACAATAGCATAGTAACCCCTAACTTTGATAAGTTGGTTGTAGACTTGTAGCTAAGTACCTAACTTTTGATGTTTCAAAAAAATAATAATAATAATAATAATATGGTTTAGGGTTTATTGGAGATGAAGTTATTATTACTTGCCATAGCTTTTTACCTTTTCATTGAGAAAACGACTTTTCTAGAGTCTATTTGAACTACAAATTAAACTAACTGTATACTGTTTTAAAAAAATAATTTCATAAAAGTGGTAATGAGGTGTTTTAATTAACATAAACCTTAGACAATGACTACTATATTGCATAGAATTGTTTAAAGATTATCAGATGCAACTGACTTATGATTCAAAACTTTCAACAGATACAATCTAGCTTGAAAAATATGCTTTTGCAAGCTCAGTTTATTGATCTAAATACAAGCAAGAATTACTTACATAACCTTGAGTTCCTCTCTAATTATGGTAATACTAGAGGTTCGATCGTCCAAATGTCACGTGCATATTGGTGTATAGTTCGGTCACTGCTGAACTTGTGTGAACCAGCAGTGTTCAAGATCGACATCTTTGTCCATTTCTGCCACATTAACGTTTAGAGAATGTTAATTATAGTATGAAATGTAACTCTTATGGTTAACGAGAATAATTATTCACCTTTTGGTCTCTGTATGCTTTATCGACCTCATCTTGACACTCAATATATGCTGGAAAATCTTTTCCCACGAGAAAATAATCTGCACGGCCATATCCTTCATTTCCTTCTAATGACCCCATTAGTTCATTATAATTGTATGGGCCGAAAACACCACTTCTTACATATTCCTTCACCTCCTCAAAACGTGGATCAGGCACAAACTGCACACAAGGTGGTCAAGTGATAAACATTACTCAGTAATCTTTGTTTTTAACTGTCAGAATCATTTTTGCATGATACGTGAATTTCCCATTATTGCATTAAGCATATGTGGAAATACTGATCCAGTTACTTATGAATGGGCCAAATGGGTCAAATTCCCATCCAAATTTTATGTACAATACATCATGAAACTTTATTTAAAAATTTAATAATTATTAGAATATTATAAGTTTTGTAATCCAATTTTATAACGCTATATAGTTTTTAAAATTCAAAATATTGGACCAAATGTGTTCTGCATCAACCATCAACCTGTACAAAACTTTGCCTGTTTTGACCTCGACCCGTTTGACCCGTGTGACTCAATCCACATGACCCACCCTTTTATAGCCATATCATTAAGCATATAAGTGATTTTAAATTTACCTTGCCCTTGGATCTCTCCTTTCGTAGCCCAGCAATTTCATGAGCTTCAGCACCAAAAAGAAAAAAGTTCTCCTCTCCAACTTCCTGTCGTATTTCAACATTGGCACCATCCAATGTTCCAATTTGGATGCAGCCATTCATTGCAAACTTCATGTTGCTCGTCCCACTTGCCTCCATTCCAGCAGTGCTGATAATCAAAGGGCACCAATTATCAAACCCATACAACGAAAAAAAAAACTGTAAGTTACTTATACTGGTATACCTGATGTGTTGGGACAGATCACTTCCAGGAATCAAAACTTCTGCTACTGTAACATTGTAATCTGGAACAAAAACAACCTAAAGCGAAAGAAAAGAAATGGATATTAGTTACTTAAAATGGAGTTGATTAAGGAGGCATTCAATATATGCACCTTCAAAAGATCACCAATATCAGGATCATGGTTTACAGTGGCACCGACATCAGTGATGAATTTCACAATCCTCTTGGCTTGGACGTATGTGGCAAATGCTTTTCCTCCAAATACACATACTCGAGGAACAAAATTTTCTTTTCTTTCCTCAGCACTCATTTCTTTCATCTTCTTGTATCTGTAAACGATTCCCAGGATATTCAAGAGTTGTCGCTTGTATTCATGAATACGCTTCACCTGCATTACAACAAGTTAGTCAATGTACTTCCCAGACTACAAGATGTCAAAAAAGCCCTCAATTTTGTAAAAAATAACCTGCACATCAAACATTGCATCAGGGCTGACTAGATATCCGGTTTTTTCTTTCAGGAAGGACACCATTTTCTCTTTGTTGATTCTTTTGGCTTTCCTCCATTCCGATTGGAGGTCTTCATTATCAGCAAACTACAAAGTAATATATAACAGAATATTATTATACTTTCTGTTACCATGGGATATGTGCATAGAATAGCACCCAACTTTTTCATTTGTCTTGATTTAGTAGTCATTGTAAAAAGTGCAAACTAACACACATCATGTCACAATGCCTATAAACTTTCACTTTCTACCGATAAAATAATAGAATATAATAGAATCAAATTTATTGTTCGGAGATGGATTGCTGGCTGAAGACTTTGGAAAATAAAATAAGAGATAAGAAAATATTTAAACTCACATTTCTAAGTTCATCTAACTTTTCAGTGTTTAACACCCAGTCTTCTGTTCCGGTCCACTTGGTTATTATTTTACTTAACTCTGGATTACAGAAACTGATCCATCGTCTTGGTGTCACCCCATTTGTCTTATTCTGAAACTTCTCGGGCCAAAGCTACATTTGCGAAAAAAGAGACAAAATGAAGAAATTATCTTGTATTAATTTTTATCCTTTGAAAGACAATTGTAATAGAAATATGGTAAATGATAATATGTTTTACCGATAGACTACCTTATAAAAGTCGTTAAAGACTTCATTCTTCACTATTTCACTGTGGATTTCGGCAACCCCATTAACAGCATGCCCTCCAACAACGCAAAGATTAGCCATACGCACCATCTTTGGCTGATTTGGGTCCGTCTCAAATGTCACCTTTGGGATAATTTTAACTTCCTTTGGTTCCTTCACTTTGAGCTCATCATCTTCACTTGTTGCTTCGGTTACTTCCTCTGAACCTTCTTCTGTACTTTCTTCTTCTTTAACTAAATCAACGATGGGGGTTTCCTCAGGTTGAACAAGCACCTCTAAGACGGAAGCAGGTAGCTCGACATTGTCTAGAACCCTCATCTGCTTCAGTTTTTCTTTAACCAACTCTAGGTCTTTAATACCATACTCGGCAATAATGGTATCAATCAACTGAGTAACATATCAGTCAATAAGAGGTGTTAGCGTTATTTCCTTAGTGTAAATTCACGGTTCTCTTGTGCTTGTATACTCATTCATCATAATAGTTCGCAGCATATTTTGGATAAGAGGTGCACAAAATGTGATTTTCTAAGGAAGTAAAGGGAAAACCGGAAAAAAGAAATATGATTACAGAAATGAAGAGTAATGCAATCACTGAAGATAGATATATAAAGAGGTTAAAAATACCTCTTTGTCAATCATTTCTATTAACTCAACATGTCGAGGAAGTAGTTGTTGAAGAAGATTCAAACTCCACTTCTCTAAAGCCTCGGGTAGAACAGTGTGATTGGTATATGCTACGGTTCTGCCACAAGTATATAAATAAACTAAATGAGGGAAATACAGAAAAAAATAGTTTTGTTCACATGACAAATAAAACATTACTTTTGAGTGATTTCCCATGCTTCTTTCCAGCTTAGACCCTTATAATCTATCAATATTCTCAGCAATTCTGGTATGCATAGTGTCGGATGAGTATCGTTCATCTGTACTGCCACTTTTTCAGGAAACTTATTCCAGTCAAGTGCCTCCCCTGATCTCCTTTCAAACCGTGCAATTATATCTTGAAGTGAAGCAGAGCATAGTGTATATTGTTGCTTCAATCTAAGAGTCTTACCCTCATGTGATTCATCTCCCGGGTACAAGATGTAGCAAATCTAATCATAACAAAACATTAGTTAATAAAATATGAGATACGACACTAATGAATAGTCAGAGGAAAATTAAACCTTTTCTGCTCTTTTGAGAGCTTCATATGCTTTGGGATGATCTCCTGAATTGAAAGCGTTTAAGTCAAAGTATTCAGGTGCAACTTTTGTTGACCATAAACGTAGGTTGATAGTTGTCTTGGTTTTATATCCTGGTATGGGAACATCATAAGCAACTGCCGTTATATTTTCTCCACCAACCCATTCCTTACGTCCATCTGGCCCGTTAACAACTTCACCATAAAACTTTATCGGGTAAGAAACGTCGTTTCTTGGTATTTCCCATGGGTTTCCCATCTGCAAGTAAAATCAACATATTTAACAGAATAAAATTTGATGTAAAAAAGAAAATCTTGAGAATAATTAAACGAATATAAAGATGGAAACCTCGAGCCAGCTTTCTGCAACTTCTTCTTGACCATCTTTTGTAATGAGTTGCTTAAATAGACCATATTTGTATCGAAGACCATAACCCCATGCAGGGTAATTCAATGTTGCTAAAGAGTCTAAAAAGCAGGAGGCAAGTCGGCCCAAACCACCATTTCCAAGTGCTGCATCTGGCTCCTGTCAACTACTAATTCATTAAGAGACTAGTAAAACCACTCAACTTTCACCCATTTTGTCGTTTTTAAACCCTTTTTTGGTTGTGATGCAATCCGTAAACTTGTTTTTGTGAGTACCGAGAAATTGTGCAGAAATGACCCAAAAAAGTCAAGGGACGGAATCATGCCCTTACCATTATTAACCGAGTACTAAACAAACTATACCAGTTACATAAGTGATATAAAAGCTCACCTGCTTAGCGACATCCTCCAAATCATGACCTAATTTCGTTAAAGCCTCCGCATAAGCCCCTGACAGCTCTAAATTACCAATCGCATTTAGTAATGCTCGACCCTACAACAATACAATATAAGTACATTACAGCAAAATATTACAAACTTTAAGGCCAACATGGTACATGTACATATATGCAATATGCTTACAACAAACCTGAAGAAACTCCATAGATAAGTAATACGCCTGTTTCACATTCATCTCTTCATGGTATGCATATGTGGCGTTCCAATTAACAATGAGTTTATCACGAACGCTTTCAGCAGTAGCGTAAAATGCCTTTGGAAGCTCAAACTTTTCAGGAGAGAACGATGGAGTGAACTCTGCGTGGTATTTGATGCTTGATATAACCGATTCAGAATCAGGAACAAGTGTACCATTATCTGAATCTCTTGTTTCTGCACCCAAAAAAAACAACGATGTAACATTACAATGTAAATAATTATGAAATAAAAAGGGCTTGTGGCGCAATTGTTGCTCGTTTGCCTTCAACCACACTATGTAAATTCTATTTTTATGAAATAAAAAGGCAAAATGGTCATTATTCTTAAAATAATAATAATAATAATAATAATAATAATAATAATAGTAATAATAATTACTAGAAAAGTGAAAAGCAATTAGCCAATAAGGTAAATATTCAGAGTCTTAATATCACCTTAACAACAACAAAAATAGTAAAATTGTAGATTGCAAAGCGGTAAATTTGGGTTACATTCAGTAAAAAAATCGTTACATTTATATGGGGACTAGTAAAGTAAGAAATTTCATTTTTGAAGATTAGTAAGCTAAACTACTGAAATTAATCAAGTAGTTAACTGAATTAAACATACATAGTGCTTTATAAGTCTAAAATTTAGGTTATGTTTGGCAAAATTAGCTGTAGCTAAGTACAATTTTATAAAAGTGTTTTGTAAAAGTTGGTGTAATTTCCAATTGTAAAATGACATAAAATCTAAATGCTTCTCTTAATTATTAGTAGCATTTTGAATAGGAGCGTTTAAACAAAATCTAAAAGCTAAACGCTTGTTGCCAAACAAAACTTATACAATAAACGCTAGAAGCTACGAGTAATAAATGCTCCAAAAGTAATTCTGGTAGCTAGACACAACCTTAAGTCCTTAACCATTTAAAACAACAAAGTTAGTTACAAGAGTAAAAAACTAGAGTAATACTTTGAGTTAGAAAATTATACCATAAACAAATAAGAAGTAGTGTTACGTAATTATGGTAACTAGTAAGTATATACACTATACCTTGTTGAAGTGAAAATAACTGTTGATTAACGCTAAGGGCATTATTAAGCGATAAGTTCCTTGGTCTAGAATGTAGCTTCTTGTTCAAAAAGAAGAAAGTTTTGGAGTGTTTGTTATTAGTGAAACTGAAGTCGTTGATACTTGATTTTGAAATGTAGGTTGAGCTAGAGAGAGCTGCCATTGTTACTCTCTCTCTAGAACTAGAACTAGAACTAAGAAGTAGAAAGAGTGGTAGATGGGAAAAGAATGGTGATCGTTAAATTTAAAGATACGGAAATTAAGATAAGAAATGAATTTATATGGATGGATTTGTCGCTTTATGTTACTACGTATTTGTTTACCGTACTAAACGCTGTCAGTTGACACAGCACGTTGTTAACGTTCTCATATTTTTCCAATCACTTCAATTATTTTTGGAAAATATTAATTGTTAACAACAATTTTTTTCATCAAATGTGAGGCTTCACAAACATCGCCAATGTTAAAAGTGTTGGAATATGGCTAAATATTAAACGTGTAAATGTCTAGTTTCGAACACGAGACCTCGGGATTGCACACGATACAAACGAGTATTAAGGAGAAATAATAAATGTATTTATATATTTATTATTAGACACAAGAATTTAACGACCGTTAGTTTTTGTCGTTAAATGACTAATGACCGTTAGACGCAAATAAGGAAAGAGATGTGTTTATGTATTATGGTAACCCAAGAAGGGTCTAGAACCCCTCCTTGGGTTGGATCGGCCGAGCAAAGCACAAGGGGTACCCAAACCTAGCTTGGTCCCAAAGCTACCTAAACACTATAAATACAAACACAATGGTTATCTGTTTTCTCACCTTTGGTGCACACACATAACCCTAAAGTGTTTTCTTTTCCTCTCCTGCTTCCAAAACTGGTCGACACCCCTAAACCTTTTAGGGTTTCGACTTTTGTTTTCCAAAAACACATTCTTGTGTGATTTACTTGCATAACCTTAATACGGTTTAGTTTGTGTGTACAAGAATGAGGTAATAACTTACTTTAGTTATTATCAAGAGATCGATAAACAAAACGGTAAGGGGTTTATCATAGATCTATTGTTCTTATAAGTTCAAGAATCAAGAATTGCATACGGTACGTTTTCTTTATGTTTTGGTTATATGTGATCCTATGCTTCCGCAACTTGTGCTACTTGATATTAGTAATATTATATGCTAGTCATGATTAATAAATTTTAACAGTGGCATCACGAGCCATGTATAACATGTAGTTGCTTACTAAAACTATAAAAAAAAATGTATCTTTAATTGTTTTAGATACACATGTTAATGTTTTCTAGGGTTTTCTTTTATTTTTTTAAGAAAAATTAAAACCCTAACCCTAATTTTTTTGGGGGGTCGTTTTTTTTTATAAAACCCTAATTAGGGTTTGTATTAATTAATGGTTAGAAACCCTAGGTTTGTAACATGTTTATGTGAACTATGTGGTAATTGTTATGCATGAATCCATGACAAAATATGCATGTTAGTCATTGATTGTTTAATTGTTTTAATTGCAAGTATATGTTCCACATGTTAGATAGATCTAAAATTGGGGAAGACCCCAAATATAATTAAAATCAATTTACTTGTTATGTGGTGTATTAATTAACTCTAGCTTACGCAATCGATTATTCGATGGATGTGACTCACTTGTGCAAAGTGAAAGTTTTAGTTAATTATACACATTATAAACCTAGAATTTATTTAATTAGGGTTTATCTAATTTAGTATGCATGTGGCTAATTGTTTCATCTTTTAAATTATTTATTAGTTGTTTATTTGTTTTCTTTTAAATTACTTTTCTATGTGTTATGTGTTTATCAAAGTTGTAAGCAATAACAAGGGTAATTTTTGAAAAGAAAATTAATTGGACTAATAATGGTGAAACATAATTTTATTAAGAACTTTACAATACGAAATCTTATGTGTCATACTTAGGGGTTGGCCTTACATGCCGTAATGCGTTAAATGCATCCTCGCAACGAGATTTGTATTGTAATAGTTTTTAATATATTTTAAGATGAAAGTTATAAACTTTGTGTTTGATTGATGTTTTTGTACATATGGTTATGCAAGTAAGTCTTTTTTTAGCTAATTCATAGTGATGGAAACAAGGTTTGGAAAGAGCCTAGAGTCTACCTTTGGTTTCCATGCACTTATGAGTTAGTTAAAGACGTCTTACTTACATCATCATTGGGTGTACAATATCATCTTAAGGGTGATTTACCTCAATTCCACTTCGGTGGATGATAATTGATGGTTCTTCTTTAATTGGTGAACCCAATACCTCAAACAAAAGTTTTTAACATTATCTTGCTAATTGGTAATAAAAATTGTTTTGAAACCCTAATGTTATAAAGATGAGTGCATGCATCTTTATACATGTTTTTGATTATCACATCAAATTAAATACCCTAAAATTTAAGTTACATGCCATCTAACTATAAGGGACACTTGGAGTTTTCTTTGGTATGCGTGAGACCTAGGCCAAAGATTAATGACAAGGCAAATTTCCGAGTGAGCGTGAGACCTCACATGGATAATTTGCAGTTTCTAAGTTAGACGACTTAATTAAGTTGATGCGTGAGACCTAGAACTTAAGGCATGAGATGGGATGAAACATGCTTACATGGCAAGTTGAAGTTGATGAATCAACTTGAAGTAAATCCCATAAATCATCTAGGAATTGGAAAACTTGTTTGCCAATTATTGTACGACAGATTACCATCTTTTGTACTTTCACTATTAGCAGATCAACTGATGTAATGAAATTATGAAAAGTTGGATCCTAGGTTTTCAAGAAACTAAGGTGGTTATATGAATATTTCCATGGGTATTATGTTTACTTGAAAATATTTTCATTATCGAAAATACTAATGTTTGAACTTTTTCTGTAGAAATGGCTCAACTCGATAACTCCGTGTTTGCTACTTTCAAGGGTCACCTTGAGAGAGCCAAATTGACTGGGAAAAACGTCAATGATTGGCACCGATCGCTTAGAATTGTCTTGAGAGCGACTGGTAAGCTCAATTATTTGCAGACCCCTTGCCCCGATGAACCTACTGGCCCAACTGCCACTGAGCAGCAAAAGGCTGATTGGAGAGTGGAGCATGCTAAGTACAATGAAGTTGGATGCTTGATGCTTCAAAGTATGGATCCAATAATGCAAAAGAAGTTTGAGTATTATTTTCCAAAAGACATGATCGATGAACTCAAGAAGGTTTACGAAAAGTCTCTAGCAGTTGAATTGTATGAGTCTCTTGACAAATTACACAGCTGCAAGCATGGTGATGGAAAACCAGTTGAAGACTATGTGAATGAGATGAGAGAATTCTTTGATCAACTTCACAGAGTCGGATTTGGTTACCCCGACAATGTTCAAGTTCACTTAATCAACAGATCCCTTAACAAGGATTTTGCTGGTTTTGTGCAAAACTTCAACATGCACTGCTCGGGGAAGACAGTCTCAGAGTTACTCGCATTGCTTGTTGACTATGAGAAGCATCTACCAGCTAAGGGCAAGGCACCTACCCCACAAGTGTTGGCAATTCAAGGGGTAGGATCCAGAAAAAATCGCATGTGAACAAGGGTAAGGGTAAGGCTGATAAAGGCAAGCAGGTTTTGGCCTATCAACTAAATCCAAAGGTGAATCAAAACCAACCCAAGAAGCCTAAGGTGAATCCTCCCGTGAAGAAGGAACAGGCTTGTCACCATTGTCTTCAAGTAGGGCACTGGAAACGTAACTGTGCGCTCTACATCAATGACTTGCGACAAAAGAAGCAGCAGAGTGAAGCTGGTCAACCCAGTTCATCATCAGGTGCGTTGTTTATGATTGAATTATTTTCTTTATCTCATAAACTGAATTCATGGGTATATGATACGGGCTGTGGTATTCATATCTGCAATACTTTGCAGGGGTTTAGAGTAGAGAGAAAGTTGTCCTATGGAGAACAATTCTTGCACGTGGCAGGAGTTGAAGCTATAGGAGTATTTAATTTAGTGTTGCCTTCGGGCCTAGTACTATCTTTAAATAATTGTCATTATGCACCGTCAATTGTTAGAGGTGTAATTTCTTTTTCATGTTTGTTGAACCTTGGTTATCATCATACTATTTCAAGCAATGGAATTTCAGTTTCTTTAAATGGTGTATTTTATTTTAATGCAATTGTTGTAAATGGTATTTTTGAGTTGGACATGAATGATAATGATAATGCTTTTAATAATAATTCAATGTATAGCATCAACCATAAGAGAATCAAGAAAGGTCTGGATTCGTATTATCTTTGGCATTGTCGACTTGCTCACATTGGCAATACTCGCATGGAAAAGCTGCAACACGATGGGCTTTTAGAAAAGATCAATGATGAATCATTTGATAAATGCGAATCTTGTATTTCTGGAAAGATGACAAAGAAACCTTTTAAAAATAGGATTGAAAGGGCTTCTGATCTACTTGGTCTTATTCACACAGATGTGTGTGGACCACTTAGACATGTGTCAAGGAGGGGTGCTAGCTACTTCTTAACATTTTACGGATGATTATAGTGGTTATGGTTATGTTTATTTACTTAAACATAAACATGAAGTCTTTGAAACATTCAAAGTGTTTAAAGCAGAAGTAGAGTTGCAACTTGGAAAGAAGATTAAAGCTCTTCGATCCGATAGAGGTGGTGAATACCTGAGTCAAGAGTTCATAGATTATCTAGCTAAGGAAAGAATTGTCCAGCACCTTACTTCTCCATATACTCCACAACAAAATGGTGTATCTGAGAGAAGAAATCGTACATT
Source organism: Artemisia annua (assembly GCA_014162995.1). NCBI lineage: Eukaryota > Viridiplantae > Streptophyta > Magnoliopsida > Asterales > Asteraceae > Artemisia > Artemisia annua. The sequence continues at coordinate 126,538 of LBNU01019187.1, forward strand.
GCAAGACATGATAGGATCTATGTATAATCTAACAACTCTTCCCTTCTCATTTTGGGATTATGCCTTGGAGTCTACTGTTCGCATTCTTAATATGGTTCCCACAAAGAAGGTTGATAAGACACCATATGAGTTATGGACTGGAAAAGCTCCTAACTTGTATTATCTAAAGGTCTGGGGCTGCGAGGCGTATGTTAAACGTGACTCTGCAGATAAACTCCAACAAAGATCTGTGAAGTGCATCTTCATAGGATACCCAAAGGAAACGATGGGTTACTACTTTTATTACCCCCCTGAGAACAAAGTATTTGTTTCTAGGTATGGAGATTTCTTGAAAAAGGAACTCATATCTCAAGAATTAAGTGGGAGGGTATATGATCTGGAAGACGATCAGGTTGATGCATTACCTTCTGAAAACACTAGTCAACTTCCTGAAGAACCAGATAGTCTGGGTCCTCCACCTGAAGTTGAAGTGGTTCCCATTCGTAGGTCTACAAGACCTGTGAAAGCACCTGAACGACTCTGTCTTAATGTTGAGTGCGATCAATCTATACTAGGGGATCTTGATGAACCTACTAGTTATAGAGCTGCCATGAATAGTCCTGAAAAGGAAAAATGGCAGGTTGCTATGAATGGGGAAATGCAATCCATGCATGATAATGAAGTCTGGACTGAAGTAGACCTGCCTCCTGGTGCCAAGGTAGTTGGGAGTAAATGGCTCTACAAGTTAAAGACTGATATGGATGGCATTGTACACACCTATAAGGCCCATTTGATAGCTCAAGGGTTTACTCAAACGTTTGGTATTGACTACGAAGAAACTTTTTCTCTTGTAGCTGATATTAGGGCTATTAGGATTCTCATAGCCATAGTTGCATACTATGACTATGAGATTTGGCATATGGATGTCAAAACCGCCTTCTTAAATGGTCGCCTAGATGAAGACATCTATATGGCGCAGCCTGAGGGGTTTGTCAATCCAGATTTTCCAAAGCGTGTATGCAAGCTTCAAAGATCCATTTATGGATTGAAGCAAGCATCACGTCAATGGAATAAAAGATTTGATGAAGAAATCAAAATATTTGGATTTTCTCAAAATCTTGATGAGCCATGTGTATACCACAAAGCTAGTGAGAGTGATGTAATGTTCCTTATTTTATATGTCGATGACATATTGATCATGGGAAAAGACATTCCAAGTTTGCATAAAGTTAAGGCATATCTTGGAAAGTGTTTTTCTATGAAAGATTTAGGGGATGCTGCATTCATTCTGGGAATTAAGATATATAGAGATAGTTCTCAGCGATTAATTGGATTAAGCCAAAGTGCTTACATTGATAAAATATTGAAGAGATTCAATATGCAATATTCCAAAAAGGTAATTTGCCAATGCAAGAACACCATGGCTTGAGTAGCAAACTGTGTGCTTGAACACCTGCAGAGGTGCAACGCATGAAGAAAGTTCCTTATGCTTCGGCTGTGGGATCTATAATGTATGCGGTGAAAAGCACAAGGCCAGATGTGGCATTTGCTCAGAACTTAACCAGTCGATTTCAGCAAAATCCAGGTGAAGCTCACTGGACTGCTGTTAAGAATATTCTTAAGTACCTTAGGGCTACTAAAGATGTATTCTTAGTTTATGGGGGTAATCCAGATCCAAATGCAGAACTTGATGTTACAGGTTACTGCGATGCTTCATGGCAAGGTGATAAGGATGATACGAAGTCTCAGACGGGTTATGTCTTTGTCATTAATGGAGGAGCTGTGGATTGAAGAAGCAAGAAGCAGAGTACATTAGCGATGTCTGCAACAGAAAGTGAGTATATAGCAGCTTCAGAAGCTGCAATGGAAGCTGTTTGGATTAGGAAGTTCGTTTCGGGGCTTGGAGTTATGCCATCGATTCAACGACCTATAAAAATGTATTGTGACAACTCTGCTGCAATCACATTTGCTTATGAGCCTGGACTCATGAGGGGCACCAGACATTTCCCGATCAAATATCACTACGTGCATGAGCAAGTGGAGATTGGAGAGATCGATTTACTCAAAGTTCACACAGATGATAACTTAGCAGATCAATTGACGAAAGCTCTACCTGGCACTAAGCTTTATAAGCTAGCTGAAGGAATAGGTCTTCGTAAGGCTGAAAGTTTCATGCCCATTTGTGATTAGTATTTGGATAAAGGATGTAATCTACGAATTATTAATTTTAATGAAATAAAGTATTGGTTATGTTTATTTACATTGTTTTAATAATATATCCTGTTTTTGCATGTTTAAATCCTTGAATAATTTTATTATTCTAAAACTGTCCGTTGTCGGTTAATGATATGGGAATATCATTAAGGGAAGACAAATCTGAGTATTGGTTAGAATATACTTGAAAGTATATTGATGCGTAGTCATACCAATTTCACATGATATTCAAAGAATTGAATATAGGACTTATCCCAACTACACGACTTTACTTATTTTAAGTAAATCATAATTAGTTATCCTCAGACTTGAGATACCAGATAAGAGTCATGGATGTAGTGCATTTTTGTGGAGCAATCTACCGCTATCTGTAACTGGTAGTTATAAGGGTTGTTTTCAGAAGTGTTGCAAAGTCCATGGGTTAATCTTGTAGTCGAAATAGAATTTGTTCCTTCAAATTTGTTTTGAAGTTTAATACTATTGGGCCACTCGTAGGATTGACAAAATGTTTGTGTGGCCACGCCCAAAGTCTATCTGGAATACGTTCAGATGTTTTGGTAATTTTGTTCAATCATTAATATACGAGAAACTGAAATTTAATAAAGATTTATTTCTTCATTAATAAGAGTATTAGTAACAAAAGGATAATAATAACAATTCATCGTTAAGGGTTTTCCAGGAAACTCAGCTCGAGTCGAACCAGGGGCATTGGAGTGTTGCAAGACGCCAACCAATGTCATTTTACCTTTAATAAATAACCAAGTGGAAGCTGTTGGAATATGGTTAAATATTAAACGTGTAAATGTCTAGTTTCGAACACGAGACCTCGGGATTGCACACGATACAAACGAGTATTAAGGAGAAATAATAAATGTATTTATATATTTATTATTAGACACAAGAATTTAACGACCGTTAGTTTTTGCCGTTAAATGACTAACGACCGTTAGACGCAAATAAGGAAAGAGATGTGTTTATGTATTATGGTAACCCAAGAAGGGTCTAGAACCCCTCCTTAGGTTGGATCGGCCGAGCAAAGCACAAGGGGTACCCAAACCCTAGCTTGGTCCCAAAGCTACCTAAACACTATAAATACAAACACAAGGGTTATTTGTTTTCTCACCTTTTGTGCACCCACATAACCCTAAAGTGTTTTCTTTTCCTCTCTTGCTTCCAAAACCGGTCGACACCCCTAAACCTTTAGGGTTTCGACATTTGTTTTCCAAAAACACATTCTTGTGTGATTTACATGCATAACCTTAATACGGTTTAGTTTGTGTGTACAAGAACGAGGTAATAACTTACTTTAGTTATTATCAAGAGATAGATAAATGAAACGGTAAGGGGTTTATCATAGATCTATTGTTCTTATAAGTTCAAGAATCAAGAATTGCATACTGATGAGACGAAAAGTGTTACGCTTTTAGGGGGTCATTTAAGCCCTAATTCGTATAAATGTGATCAAATATTGCCCTAAATCGTTCCTTTTGTCATTTTAGGTACTTTTGAGAGGAATTCTGGAAAACATGCATATTCGGACGTTTTTGGAGCATAAAAGTGAAGAAAACGACAAAGTCTCAAAAGATGGTGATTTATAACCTGACGGCGTCAGAAGTCACAAGGTGACGCCGTCAGAAAGTCTTGACAAAAGAGTGAAATCCAATTTTCAAATGACGGGCCAGAGGATTAAACACCTGACGCCGTCAGGTGTTGGGAAAAGTAGGCCGTCAGGAGTAAAGTTAAAGAGTGACGGCCCAGAAGAGTTTATAAGGTGACGCCGTCAGAGTGTAAAATCTATATATAGTTTTCTAATTTTCATTCATTAGTGTGGAACTTTGTGGAGAACTTTTAGGGCAAACCCTAAAGTCGAATTTCCTGTACTTTTTAGGGTTTCCAACCGTTGGAACCCTCATGCTTAATTAAAGGTAAGT
>LBNU01019187.1:167661-182098 GCA_014162995.1 Artemisia annua
ATATAAATATAATATAATACTGTGTACATTGGAGAAGAGTCTGTATAACCGTGTGTAACATATTATCATATAAACTCTGCCTCTCCAATCGAGGAAAAGAGTCGCCTACTTGCAATAGAATATTTTACACAAAAACAGAAGGCATCTCTGTGTTCACTTTCGCATCTGACCAAACACTACTATGCAAAATGATTTTAACTATTACCACCTAAACTAAACTTGGGTTAAAACCACAAAACACCACAACTAATGATCATCTTAGTCACATAGGATCAATGAACACCAATTCAACACAAACGGTGCAACTAAAAATGTTCTCAAAGCACTAACAGGTACATTAGATGCAGAGGATTAGGATTACCACAGGTCAATCAAACTTAAAGGTAAATGCATATGGAACTCGAGCACAGCTAACATATTCGATACCCATCAACACAACTAGCAAGTAATAGCAACTACGATTCTATCAACTGAGCGAATTCGTTTAACTAATTTCCATGACACAGGTCTTGGTGCACGCTATGGTAATTATATACAGACAACGTTTTCAAACTAATTATCTATTAGGGAGATCATAAATTATCTAGAGACCAAACTGTCTCCCACAAGACCACTCTCTGACCATTCTGCATGTCGACAAAATAGTAGAGGTGCTGGAGTTCCGCGTTAGCGCTTTCTTCTCGTCTATATAGACAGAGTGTCGTTGAAGCGTTTGAGATACTTAAAAAATTGGAACCGGAAGCTCCGATTCTAGTTGCCCCCCGATTGGGACTTGCCTTTTGAGCCTTATGTGCGATGCTAGGCGATTATGCTTATCCAGTCCTGGGCAACGTTGAAGACCAAAAATATTGTCCCAACCGATAAAGCTATGCAAGTAAAACTATGACCGATCTCAATACCCATTATTACGACTACTGAAAAAGAAATGTTAGCCGTCAATTTTGCCTCCGAAAAGTTTCGACCCGCTACCCCTTGCTTTTAAAAAAATGCATAGTGTATCACGGACCATATCCCGGCCTTAAAATAACCCTTTATGACTAAAACAAGATGCTAAACCGAGATTGAATGCGGTGGGTTCATCCTCCTTCCAAAGAAATTCAATGTCGACAATTCGAGAACCCAAGAAGAGGAGCGGAGAAACCCTAGCCCGCCGATCATTTGTCCAGACTTGAGGAGGAGAATCCCCATCCCAAAAGTGTTTTCGGAGAAAAAGGAAATCAATGAATCATTTCTCTTGAGACACCTTGGGAGTTTATCAACATGATAGCTAGTACGCCAGGTTTGTTGAACTTTGCAATTACATGCGGGGACATTTCATAAGGAAAAGGGATGTCGTCGCCAACAGAAAAAAGAAATTCTTTAAAGGACGTTAAGCACTATTATTTGGGACGACCGTATTTGTTTATAAGAGTATGTGGCAGATCAAGTGATACCGGCGGTTGTGTTTACGGCAAGGAAGCCGATAAGATTCCTTATGCATGCCACAATGCCCACGAGGGGACATCCATGGTGCCAATTAACACGCTGCTAAGAAGTGTTCGATTCGCCGGCTTCTAATTGGCCGAGCCCGATATACCCGTGAGCACAAGACTTGGTGAAGTCGTGTGACTCCTTGCAAGCCGTCAAGGAAAAATTTCACAACGAGATGAGTAGGTCGCATCATTAAGCTTACGATAGTCGATACAAACTCTCCATCCCGTAAAAAGACGTGTGGGAATTAGTTCATTATTTTCATTCGTCACTACGGTCATTCCACCTTACTTCGGAACACAATGGACCGGGCTAACCCACGAACTATCGGAAATGGGGTAAATCATCCCGGCGTCGAGGAGTTTGATAACTTCCTTCTTAATAACTTCATGGATTTTCGGGTTAACCCGTCGTTGTTGTTGGATCACGGGCTTAAAATTATCTTCGAGCAAAATCTTATGAGTGCAAAAACGAGGGTCTATGCCCTTAATGTCGGAAATTTGCCAAGCGATGGCACTCTTATGCTTCCTAAGCACATCTAAGAGACGGGTCCTCTCCTCATCTTTAAGTTCTTTAGAAATAATAACGGGAAATTTGTCGGTCCCTTCTAAGAAAGCGTATTCGAGATGAGGAGGTAAATCCTTGAGCTCGGGCTCCGGAGGATTTTCTTTAGATGGCTCAACTTCTTTAATTTCTTTGATTTCTTCAACATGAATATCCTTCGGAGGGGGAGAAAGTGACGGATCTTCATTCAATAGTTTTTCAAGCAAACGAATATCCCCCTCCGGATCAAAGACGGTATCATCAACTTCCGGTGAAATTGAATCATTTGAAAGATAAGCCTCGATTTCTTCCAAGATGAAATCACTTCCCTCAAACGGAGTGAGGGAAGGGGAAGAGTTGGCAACAATAGGTTGAGAAGAAGGAGTGGGATTGCCACTCGAAACATCATGAGAAAAACCGAGAAGTCCTTGAGAATACTCCTCCAAAACTTCATCAATAACATCAATTCGGTTTACGGACATGCAATCATCGGTGGAGGAGTATCTCGAAGTTTGATCCAAGTTAAACGTGACGGCTTTGTTACCATTTCGCAAAGTAATTTCTTCATCGTAAACATCAATCAAAGCACGACCCGTCCTTAGGAAACCTCTTCCGAGAATGAGAGGAACCCTTGGATCGGGATCAAAATCAACAATCACAAAATCGGCGGGAAAATGAAACTTTCCAACATTAACGATGACATCCTCGGCGATTCCAATGGGATGAGACGTAGATCGATCGGCGAGCTCGAGGGTCATGCACGTGGGAGTAGGATCGGGAAGAGACAATTTCTTCCACATAGACTTTGGCATAAGGTTAATGCTAGCACCAAGATCGGCCAAGGCGAAGCATTGAACCATCCCCGGAAAATTACACGGAATCAAGAACTTGCCGGGATCTCCAAGCTTTTCGGGAAGCTTCTTAAAGAGAACCGCCGAACAATTTTCGTTCAAAGGTGTTTTTGCCATTTCAAATAATTTCTCTTTATTATTCAACAAATTTTTGATCATCGACGCAAATTTCGGCATTAAAACAATGGCATCCGCGAGACTTAAATCAAAACGAAGATCTTGAAAATTTTGAAAGAACTTTTCCATTTGGTGGTTTGTTTTCTCGCGGTGCTTTTGATCATGTAGACGAGACGGATAAGGAAGTTTGGACTTGACGGTATTATCTTGTTCAAAAACGACTTTTTCCTTTCCTTTTGAAACATTCTCTTTTTCTTTAGACGGTTGGACAACCGGAGGTTGGATGTTTTCGGTCCTTCCGTTATTAGTAGGAAGTTCCGTATCCTTTGTCGCCTCGGTCTCACGGTCGACTACCTTAGGAGGAAGAGAAGACGAGGTAGTCGGAGCCGTGGGTTCATCGTATGAAACACCACTTCGAGTTGTGATTGCTTTAAAATCACCCCTCGGGTTAGCAATAGTATTACTCGGAAGAGAACTAGACGTCGACAGTTGATTCATTTGAAGAAAACTACTCATCATTTGCTTAAGCTCATTCGTTTGTCGAGTCATGGTCGTGTCGATCTCTTTCTTAAGTTCAACCCTCATGTTATTGATTTGATTTTGCATAGCTCGCATGTTAACATCATTAGATTTCATATAATTTGAAAGCTCGGGAGAAGGTTGAATTTGTTGTGGTGGTTGATGATAAACTTGTTGTTGTGGAGGGGCTTGATAATTTTGAGATTGATTGAAAGTGGTTCCACGGTTTTGATTGTAACCTTGGTTTTGATAACCTTGGTTATTTTGAGGATAACGGTTTTGATGAGTTTGCATGGGTGGAAACCCGGGTGGCCCCATTTGGTTGTTTTGAGTACGAAAACTTTGGTTTTGATTGTAGTTTGCGGCGGCTACATTAGCATTGTAAACTTGGCCATCGGTGGCTTGACAATCATAATACGGATGGGGAACGCCACAAATCACACATTTTTCAGTAATGGCTTTAACGGGCTCGGGTTTTTGGTTCTGAGTCTTAAACTCTTTCACCATACAACGGATAGCATCAGTAAGTTCGGCCAATTTCGATGATTGGACCGATGAAGAAGAAGGTTTAAAAGAAGTCACTTTCAAAACATTCGGTTTGTTACGAGAAGTCGGAACCTTAGATTTGTTCTCGATGATCGTTAAAATATCCCTTGGCGTACGATTCAAGATATTGCCACCGGCGGCTGCGTTCAAAGAATCTTGATCGTTTTGAGTCAAAGCGTTATAAAACGTGTCGATTTGGTGCAATTCGGAGAAACCGTGGTGAGGACATTTTCGAAGAAGATCCTTAAAACGTTCCCATGCCTCACCAAAGTTCTCATCAAAACGTTGTTGAAAATTGGTTATATCATTCTTAAGATTAGTCGTTTTAGACGGAGGAAAGAAATGATTAACGAATTTTGAGACGAGTTCTTCCCATGTATTGATAGAACGAGGGGGTTCTTTTTCGAGCCAAATCCGGGCTGCCCCCTCTAGTGAAAACGGGAATAACATCAATTTAATAGCATCGTGAGGAACATCCTTAAATATCATGGTCGAGGTCAACTTATTGAACCATCGAATGTGCGCGTGAGGATCGTCTCTCTCAAAACCGTGAAATTGGTTTGATGTGACAAGTTCAATCAAACCGGTTTTAAGTTCAAAATTTTCAGAAAGTATCGGTGGTAAAACAATTGCATCTCCATATCCCTCGGTGGGACATTGGAGCAATTCTTGCATCGTACGTTGATCAGCCATCTCGGTGATGGGTGATTCAACAAGAGTACGTAACTCGGGTACGTTAGCTCTTTTACGACGTCTACGATAGTGTTGAGTCGGTATGGTCGCAGAGTTAACGATTAATCTCGACCGTGAACGTGTGAGCATACACTAAAAACCAATCAAAGTAAAAAATGAAAAAGGAAAATAAAATATGAAAGAAAAATCTTTTTGGTTTTTAAAATTTTTAAACAAAAATTGAAATCAAAATATTTTTGGGTTTTTATATAAAAGAAAACTTAAAAACACAATATATTTTTTTTCTTTTGTTTTTTTTATATATCACAATATTTTTGTGATCGATTCGTCAACCGAAATCGTTTCCTTTAATCTACGCGCAGCGAGGCGGGAGAGAAGAATGGTTCTCTCTTCAGTCGGCAATTTAATGTCACGACTTCCGTATTCCCCAGTTATTCGGTAGTAGAATTTAAAGTAATCGGATAACTTTTAACTTCACGATCTTTTTTTGCGTTCAAGCTTATTTGGTTTACAACACCCCTCCTTCAACGGAAGAGCGAGGATGTTTATTATATTTTTGGTATTTTTCAAGCACTTTAGGAAAAGTTTTTCATTTTTGTGATTTTTACTTTTTATATAAGAAAATACGTAAAAGGAAGGTTTTTCAAATCACGATTTAAAAATGAAAACAAAAATTCACTTCAACCTTCCCCGGCAGCGGCACCAAAAACTTCGTGTTTCGTGAATAGTATAGTATATATCCAAGCAATTTCTCAACAAATAAGAAATTACCCGGGTCGTGTCCGTACGAAGGTTAAATGGAATCTCGATATTCGGATCGTAAAACGTGTAGTGAAAATGGTAAAAGTTGTGGAAAACTAGAAGGGGGGTTGAATAGTTTACCGGTTTTTAATCTAATTATCTTTTGAAACTTTCCTTTTAATCAAAGATATGAACACAAAGACATTATGTAATATGCAAGTGTAACGAAATAAACGATCAAACTGTGACACGATTGTTTATCGTGGTTCGGCTACAAGGAACTCTATTTTCCTTGCCCTACGTCCACGCCCCGAGTATCCAACTCGAGAGTTTCTTTCTCTAGTCAACAAGCTCCTTTCACCGGCGGAGAAAACCTTACACGTCGCTTACAAGTTTACCGACAATAAGCTAGATGTCGAGTTCTTTTACAAGGGTACAACCACTCCCGTTTAGTTCTTTACAAGGGTACAACAACTCCCGTCACACTATGTATTTTAAGGACTAAAATACTAACCGATCACAACTTAAAACACACAATCAAATGAAGTGTAAACTACACAAAGTCTACACGATGCTAAGCTAACAAGTCTTGCAACGTTGTGTTAAATATTNCGACAATAAGCTAGATGTCGAGTTCTTTTACAAGGGTACAACCACTCCCGTTTAGTTCTTTACAAGGGTACAACAACTCCCGTCACACTATGTATTTTAAGGACTAAAATACTAACCGATCACAACTTAAAACACACAATCAAATGAAGTGTAAACTACACAAAGTCTACACGATGCTAAGCTAACAAGTCTTGCAACGTTGTGTTAAATATTTGTAACTTAATATGCACTTGTGAACTTCTTTGCTACAAAAGAATCTTCACAACAATGAGATGTTAAAGGGTTAGATGAAAGATATGAATGTGTATGTGCAAAGTATAATGAGAAGTGATAAAAATAAAATTCTAACAAATGGCTTGGTATTAACAGCAAAACATCCAGCAGGTCTGGCGGATACGGCGGAACCCTCAGAAGGGTTCCGCCCGTGTACCACGAGGGTTCCGCCAAGCTTGACAGTGTGTTTTGCAATAACTTACCAAACCAACCAAAGTCACATCAACTAAATATTAGTCAAACACAAAACTTTGTGTAAGAAAACTATGGAGAGTCAAACACACAAAACTTGTGTAAGAAACATATGGTGAGTCAAACACACAACCTTTCCTTAAATGTATGTTGACAAAACTTACAATAAATGGGATGTGACATTTCTATTTTAAGAAATATAAAAATGTTGTGTTTTATATGAAATGTAAATGTAGCAAATGTTTAGTTATGCAAGACTTTAAACTAAAATCATGTTTTACTAAAAACTAAAGTTTATACTTTGTCATTAACAAAACTTAGCAAAGATCGTAAAATATAAATAACGTTTTTAGGCGATATTTGTATTAACAAAAGTGATAACGATGAGAGTTACACTAATGATAAGCAAATAAAGCACACTCAAACAATTAAACAAGTATATCACGTAATCAAAGCACATGTAAGCTAAAAACGTAAAAATGATTTAAGAAACGTAAAATTAAACGTCACGTGACAATTAAAAATGTAAAAGTTAAGCAAATTTAATCCTAAGGGTGAAATTTAAATTTTTAAAAACTTAAAATGATAAAAGAAAATTTTTAGAAAAAGAAAATTATTATTTTTGACTTTTTATTTTTATTTAAGAATTAAAAACTATTTTTGTAATTTTATTTAATAAAAGAAATTTAAAATAATTATTAAATTTAACATTTAATCTACAAATTTAATTTTGAAAAATCTTACTAAACTAAAAACTAATTTTAAAAATAAAAATGAAAATTATTTTTGTCTTTTTGAATTTATTATGAATTAAAAATGATATAAATCTAGGAAAATAGAAAATAATTAGTAAAACTATTCAAATAAATCTGGAATTTTTATGGAAAATCTAAAATAATATTCTAAAGCTACTGGAAAAATAAAATTTTGAAAAATAAGCAGTTAAGTGCTTATTGTACCAAAAAGCAGTTTGAAAAAGTGCTTATTAATAAGCAATTTGACCAAATTAAGTCAAACTTTCCCAAAATGACCTTAAGACTCAAATAAGCTCGGAAACACTTGAATTTGACCAAAAACAACAGAGAATCATGCAATGGAGATCAAATCAGTAGCAATTTAGCACTTAATAAACTCAAATAAGCACAAAATGGAACTAAAAATCTCAGGACTGAAAATCAGGCACAAACACACTTAAATGAACTCAAAAGAAGCAATGGAATCAAGTAAACAAGCCAAATCTCACAAATGCACACAAAGATGAAAATAAGCAAAGAGCTTAAATGGGACAAACTAACAGATCAGAATAAGCAGTCTCAATAAGCTCTATATTGCAAACAAAAGGTAGAATCTCAGAAACAGCTAGGTTGACTAATTTTGCCCCAATTATCAAACAATTTGCCCAAGTAATGAAGGAGCTAATNCTTAAATGAACTCAAAAGAAGCAATGGAATCAAGTAAACAAGCCAAATCTCACAAATGCACACAAAGATGAAAATAAGCAAAGAGCTTAAATGGGACAAACTAACAGATCAGAATAAGCAGTCTCAATAAGCTCTATATTGCAAACAAAAGGTAGAATCTCAGAAACAGCTAGGTTGACTAATTTTGCCCCAATTATCAAACAATTTGCCCAAGTAATGAAGGAGCTAATGGCTTATGAACTTGGGGTGAAACCAGTGGTACAGGACAATTCAATGAGCAGATTACCAACTTTGAGCTTAAATTTGCCTTATCCAATAAGTTTGAATTTGTAAAATTCCCTTTTAACTCTGACAACAAGCTACCAAATTCTATATAAAACCAATTTTTAGAGATTTTGAAAGTTGTTTGAGCAATGAAATCATGTCAGATGTTTAGGACCTATAAAACTGTATAAAACTTTTTGACTTTTAGATTTTTGCACAAGTTTGACTTAAATGAACTTCTACTGATCCAAAAATGTTTAATATGTAATGTTAAACTAATATGGATCTAAATTAAACTATATTATCTAGATATGCAACTAATGTATGATTATACTACTCTAAAAAAAATGCTACAGTTAACTGTATGATCAAATCAAAACCAATGTTGACTTTTAAACTGTGACCTACTGTTTTTATGCTAGTTTAATTCTAATATTACCCTATGTGTGAAGTCTAAACAAGTAGCAACCTCTGAATGACAGACAAACACAGTCAATCTTACTGTACCAAACACTCCTAATGCAAATGATTTTAACTGATTACACTATTAAACTTGGATTAAAACCACAAAACTCCACAACTATGATCAATCTTATTCACATAGGATCAATGAACACCAATTCAACAACAAACAGTAGCAACTAAATACTAGAACTAAGAATCACATATGCATAAAAGGTACCACAGTCAATCAAATAGAAGAAATAACAATCACCTAAACAAATAATGATCAATCAAACTGATTAACAACTAATTCTATCAACTGAGCATTAAACAAACATGAATCAAACAGTATTGAACTAGAATAAACAGATCTAACTAATAACTTTGAAGGGAACAAAAATAAGCCAAAACTTACAAAAGCCACTCTCCCTCAGCAACAATTGAGGTAGTTCACTAAGCTTGCCTGTCTTTAGACAGGCTAGGAGCTTCCATTTCCTCCCCTAGACCATCACTCCAAGCTTGAATCACCATTTTCATATAAACAGTTGACTTTTTATTGACTTTTTTTGTGATTTTAAAATGATTTTCAAAGGTACAAAACTGTTAACTAATTTATAAAACAATATAAAAACTAGATTTAAGTAGATTTTAGTAAAATTAAACAATATTTTTTATTTTTTTATTATTTTTCTGATTTTTTTTTTTTTTTATTTGATAAACAACAATTGAAAGTAACTGATTTTAAAAGCTAATAAGTAAATAGAGAGATTACTAGATTAACTAACAAGCTTAAACAAACAGTAAGTAAATTGAGAATTATAAAGACAAAAAGTAAATTTGGATTATATAAAAAGTAAACTAATATTTCATTAACTTGAAAGCTTGATTACAATATTTTGAGATTACAATTCAGAAAATAAAAGAGCAGAGTAACTTTAACATAAAACCTACCTATTAACTATGAGAAATTGGGGATCTATTTATAGCTGAGTAGAGGGGAGTCCATGGATCCTTCTAGCTTGTCCTCTGTCATCAATCCGTGTCATGTGTGCTAGTTTGCATCAATCCCAGCCATCAAATAGTCTTGGGCACCACTCCTTCTCATCACAGCCGTTAGATTAAATCTACCAATCATTTAGCACAAACTTTCACGCGGATATATGCACTTTCTCTGACATGTCAGGTTCTAGAAACATGTTGCAATTAGACCATAGTACCCTTAATTGTGGTTAAATTGGATGGAATGGGGTTAAACAGTAACTAGGGTTTATGTTTACCTGGGTAAAGGGAAATTGGGGGTAAAAAATGGCGGGGGTGGAATTTTTTATTAATGTTTGACTGGGTTTAATGGCAGGGTTGACCGGGTATATAAGTTGGGCTCGTGGGTTTTGGGCTTAATGGGTTTTGGTTTTGGGTTTATTTGTTAGATTAAAAAGGTTAAGTATTTAACTTATAAGGACCATTTGTGTATTTTCTGAAAATATAGGGACCAATGCTGCCATTCTTCAAAAATATTCTCCAAGGGCTTAACTTGACAATCTCTGAAAGTTGGAGGGCTCTTTTGTCTTTTTCTTTCAAAATATCTTCATAAGGACTGATTCTGACAATCTTTGAAAGATGAGGGACCATTCTTGTAATTTTCTCTAAACTTCATCAAAGAAACAAATTTGATAAGATATGATTTCCCGAGGTTGACTTTGACTTTTTGAGCTTAATTCCTTCCCCGGCTTCGGCTTTTGACTCTTTTCCATTCTCGTGCTCGTTTTTGTCGGATTTCTCTGATTTATGTCCATATTTGAAATATCTGTACCTGCACGATCACAAACACAAAAACACAATATCTTTGGCATTTATGGTTAGTTTTTGGTCGTTTTGGTCTTAATTTGGTAAATAAAAGGTGTATGAATAAGCATACACCAGGGCTATTTATGTGATCGAGAGTAAACGGTAGGGACTTTTTTTGTAATTTTAAGTAAACTACAAGGATCATTTATGCCCTTTTTTATGTTTACTATCTGATGAATAGGCAAAATATCAGTAAGGGGGTGTTTGGCTTTCAGGTATGAGAATGAAGGTATGACTTCTTTCCCAATACAATTGTTTGGTTAATAGGTTTGGCTATTGATAATGGCTACCAAACCCACAAAATCAAGCATTCTTTAAATCCCACCAAAGGAGATGGGTTTATAAACTCATTCCCATATCTATTATACCTATAGTGATTCCTTTTTACAGCTAAACGCCCCTTAATTTTTTTTTTAACAGAATAAAACATTTGTTTTCAGTGGTTCAAAATTCACATCCTCTTGATTTATTAACCTTTAATTAGTTATCTATCAGATTACACATGTTAAAGAATACTGTAGTAAACATCAAGATGGTTAGTGAAGTCAAATCTGTCATGTTACTAAAAATGACTCGAATGAGATTTCACTAGTAACACAAAAATATGTATGAATTTGAAAGTTAGGCTTAAGGCAATAATGCTTAGACATAATGGGTACGTATGCTGGCACAAATGCAAGTCGAAGTTTAGCTGGTGACGCATTTAGCGTGTCAAAATCATGTTATCATATCATTTTTCCTTGTATTGATTTGAATGATAATCAATTGACGTGCGTGAATGTGAGAAAAAGACAAAAAGATAATTTTTTAATAGAGTTTTTTTGTTGAGTGTGTGTTTTAATTGGGTATGGTGGGTCTCAAGTAGCATGTGAAAGAGACGGTATGACTTATGAGTGAAGGGGTATTATTTTTTTTTGGCAAATAACAAAAAAAATGTATCGAACTTGACACTTTTTGTGATTGTGTGTACCCAAACATTTTTTTCTTATTTTGTGTATTGAACTTTCAAATTTCGATCATTGTGTGTATTTCGTGACTATTCTGCCATGTACAATGACCATTTTACCCTTCGAAATTTGAAAAAAATTAATGGTAAAATGGTCATAAAATACACACAATGATCGAAATTTGGAAGTTCAGTACACACAATAAGAAAAAAATAGTTGGCTACTATCACAAAAAGTGTCAAGTTCGATGCTCCTCCTTTTTTTTTTTTTTTTTTTTTTTTTGGTGACGGTTAATTGGGGGTATGCCTGAAATGAGCCAAAAAAAAATAGGTTTTGCTATATCTAAGAACAAAAAGATCATTTGAGGACTAAACATTGGTTACTTACAAGGGATCAATCCACCTTCTATTCATTTTGATCTAGTGGCTGAGATTAGACTTAAAATTTACACTAGAAGGGTATTTTTGTACTATATAAATATCATTTTTTATTCTCATCTCAATTAACTCCTCATTTATTTCACACACACATCGTGTGTGTTTCTTTCTTCTCTCTCATCTAACTACCTCCTTTAACGGTCTCCTTCATCCCCTTCATTAAGAAACCCTAATTTTTTCATCTCAGTTCATTAATTGAGCTCATTCTTCATCCCGTACATCACCTAAGCCTAATTCTAAGCTGAATTATAAGTTATATGTTTCTATAAGTTGGATTATAAGCTAACTGATTCGTTTTTTTTCATCTGATATTCAGGTTTTATGGATTCGCTTCATAGTTCTGATCGTTGTTAATGATTTGTCTTCTGCTTCTGAAGAGATTGCTGTTAGTGATGATGTTTCAGCTAAGTATGCTGAGGAGATTGTTGCTTATGAACACAATGATGAATCAGAAGCTATTAAGAGTAAGCTTTTTGACTATTTTAATTTTTTTGTATAATTCGTTTGTTAGTGTGAATAAGCTCTGTTGTTAAGCTGTTATAAGCTCTGAATAATCCATTTAGTTAGTTTTTGATTGATTGAAGTAGTTTTTAAGCTCTGAATAAGTAGTTTTAAGCTCTGAATAAGACAGTTTGGATATTATATCATATATGATATAATATATGATATAATATATGGATATTATATCATATATGATATAATATATGATATCATATATGATATATCATATATGATATCTGTTAATACAAATATCGTCCTAAAAACGTTATTTATATTTTACGATCTTTTACCATGTTTTGTTAACGACAAAATATAAGGTAAAGTTTAGCAACAAGTTATAAACATGAGTTTAAGTATTTTACACATTTTGTTTAGACATAAACATAATCTTTAACTTGTTCTTATTACTTCTAGTTAAAATGATTTTTAATCATATTTAGAAATCTTTTATTACATCATACATAGCATCATGTTTCTTGTATTGTAGCTTGATCTTATTGAGATTTGTTGAAGATTTGAGTTATATACACTCAATGTATCCATGGAAGATATGGTAAGATCTTTGGTTAGATTTGTAAGATTTTATGGAACATATGTTGTCAGAGATCCACGGATCCACAAACGACAACAAGGACCGGATACCATACGTTTGGTCCGTCGGAATCCGTGGTCTAACTTGATCTTGTTTTCCTATAAATAGCAAGCCATTCCAAGCTTATTCTTTCATTCACTTCTAAAACATATCATTGCATTACTCTCCATACTGTACATCTAACATATTTCATACTTATTCTTGTGAGATTCTTTTGTAGCAAAGAGTCACAAAATTTCATTCAAGTCTCCAAGCAAAGGTCGGATACTTTGTTAGTGTACAAAGTGGTGTATTACTGTGTGTTATTATTGTTCATTGAGTGTATTCATTATAGAGTGATCAGTTTAGTATTTTAGTCTCAAAATACATAGTGAAGCCGGGAAGTGGGTTGTGCCTTGTAAAAGAACTCGACATTTAGCTTTGTGTCGGAAAAAGATTGTGTAGCGACGTGTAAGGTTTCTCCACCGGTGTTAATAGGAGCTTGTTGACTAGTGAGATTACCTCGGTTGGATACTCGGGGGGCCGTGGAGATAGGGCAAGGAAAAGAGTCCTTGTAGACCGAACCACGATAAACGATTGTGTTTGGTTTGATTGTTCTTAACTCTTCTTTACTTATTGCATATTAGTATAATATCTATTGATTACACGTTAAGTTTCCAAAAAGTAAAAACGAAACTAAAAACGGTAAACTATTCAACCCCCCTTTCTAAGTTTCCTCATTGCATCAAGGCTACGTTAATCAAGCTTTTAAATATATTGTGTTTTAAAACTTGAAACGATCCATGGATTTGAAAACTTCAAAAAGGGCCATCTATGCAAAAGACCACCACTATTTGAACCAAATGGTTTTATATATTGGAACAATCGTTTTGAAACTTACGTGAAATCAAAAGACATAATTCTTTGGTATATATATAATTGAGTGATAACAAAATAGTTTTTTTAAGGATATTGCTAGTGGTAAAGATGAAGATAGTTCACTTACCAAACATAGTGATGAACAAAAAAACTAGTTGGCCAAAATAATGAAGCTAAAATGATGCTTTATAATGCTTTGCCTAAGAAGAGTATGAAAGAGTCTTTATTGTGTAAACCGCTAAAGATATTTGGCAACTTTATAATCACCTTCACCAAGGAAATTCACAAGTCAAAGATAATAAAATTGATCTTTCTTTGTACAACAATATGAACAATTTTCCTATTTTCCGAGATGAAACTATTGATGTGCCTTTGCTAGTTCAATACTATTATTACATCACTTAAAGCACTTTGATGAATCTTTTTGTAGTAAGAATTTTGTCAGGAGAATTCTAAGAAGCACTTCATCCGATATGGAGAGCAAAAGAACGGCCGATTGAAGAATCCTAAAGATCTCTCAAGATGTCACTTGATGAACTAATTGGGAATCTCAAGGTTCATGAAATGGTGG
>LBNU01019189.1:6661-16673 GCA_014162995.1 Artemisia annua
TCGACTTGAATTAGATGCATCTCTATTCATTTAGATGCATCCCAATTAGTTTCAAAAGTAATTTTGAAGTGAAAACGATGCAAAGTAGTACTTGCAACAAATTTGACCCGCAGAGGACAAAATATACATAGGATTTTCCTAACTTGCTAAAATGCATCTAATATATGTATATGCATCTAATTTTTAGCTAGAAAATATATTAGGGTGCATTTAAAAGATTAGGGATGCATCTAATTCAAGTCGATGCATCTCTAATATGTGATTATAGTTATTTCTCATCCTTCTCATTTTAAGAGTTCTTCTCATTTGATCCTAATTCTACCGCACTAATCTAAATAGATATTCTAAACTTTAAAAAGGAGTAAAAAAGAGAATGTATAATCCAATCACATTCCATACTTTCCGTTCTATAAAACCCAAAGGGGGAGAGAGTCGTCTTCTTACACCACCATATTCATTCCAACTAATAATCACTTCCGTTCGTACCCAAAACCCCCCAAACAAACACACACAAATTTCAAAAAATCAAAAAATGCCTCCACGAAAGCGTAAATCAGACCCCTTAGTTAAATCCTCCGAACCTGGTTGTTACCCATCTTCTTGTTATTACTATTAATTAAAAATATCTAAAATTATCACTTTTTTTTTTTTTTTTTTATAATTATAATTCATGACGTTACTGTAATTACATATAAACAGTTGAATCTGTTAGTTATCCATTTTATTATATATTTGTATTGAATGTTGAAATTTGAATTTATAACTGGCGGTTAGATTGTGATTTGTTGAATTTAGACTGTTTCGGATTCGACACGTGTGTATTTGTGTATACAAAATGTGAATACATTATTAGGATTATATAATGTAGGTTAACAATATCGATAATAAGTAGTAGGACACGAATTAGAATGGGACTTTGTGTAGAATCGCGTTGTTATAGAGTTTTTTTTTAAGATTTATAATGATGTGAACCGGTATTTGACGGATGCGCAAAAGCTAATGTATTAGACTATTAGCGGTTGTGGATTTGACATTTGAATGTAAAATGTGAATATATCGGAATTAGTAGTTAGGATTTCTTTAATGAGATTGTGACTCACGTTTTGCGGGAATTAGTTAATGTAGGTTTATATGAGATCTGTAGCGGTATGGACGTGTTTGTTTATATGGAAGACGAATATGTATTCATTGTTTCTTTGAGTTCTTGACAAGGTTGTGTGATGTGGTCACAGATTAACGATAGTAAGTAGTAGGACGAGAATTAGAATCATCTGTTGCTTTCAGAATGTGACTGTGTAGAATCGCGAAAATTATGAGATCGGTAGACGAAGATGTATCTTTTTTTAGTTCTTGACGAGTGACGGCTGTGGACGGTTAAATATTAGCGTTGCCACTACAGTTATAGATTTTTTAAGCTCTATAATGATGTGAACTGGTATTTGACGGATGCACAAAAGCTAATGTATTAGGCTATTAGCGGTTGTGGATTTGACATTTGAATGTAAAATGTGAATATATCGGAATTAGCAGTTAGGATACGTGTAAAATGTAGGCGTTATTGATAAAGGATGTAGAGATTATTTTGTTAGGAGGATTTATTGAATGAGATTGTGACTTAGGTTTTGTGTCAAGAATCGCAATGTTTGTGAAAATTAGTTAGTGTAGGTTGAATATGAGATCCGTAGCGGTATGGATGTGTTTGTTTTTATGAAAGACGAAGATGTATTCATTGTTTCTTTGAGTTCTTGACGGAATTAATCACTATAATGACGTCAATCAATCCTTGATAACATGAATTAATCTATGTTTATTGATATTTGCTCTGCGTTCGTGTGGTATGTATTTGTATCGGCCTTTTTTTTTAGTAGACCTGTCACTAGTTTGCTATTTTACCACATCTTTTACCGATTTTCAATAGTAGCCAGCAAGGCCTAAAACTCCTGGTATCCCTTAGGACTAGTATGCCTTGACGCTGCACTTAAATTGACGAAAACTACAGTTAAATTGCTTTCCATACAACTTCTTGAACTAATACGGACAGGACATCAAGACAATTTTTAAATTGCTATTCAGTATGCACAAGTTTATAACTATATTGTCAAAACCATCAGAGCATAGATTCAGTCATTAATAACCTGAAATGCTTGTTAGTTAAGCTAAATGCCATTATGCAACCGCAGCGAGTGGTAAAATTCGTCTTATACTCTCCCCATTTGCAATGACTGCATTTGGGTAGATGAGTTGTGTCACAACTACACTTGTGTAGTTAGCAGGTATCTGTAATGCTTTGGCTTTGATCAACCTCGGTTCAGCCTGTTATAATGGTTTCCCCTTGCCACATGCAGCCATGTAGGTCATTGTCCATTTGCAAGGGACCCCAAGTTTGCAACCCTTAAGTACATGTACATGAATACCATATTGCACCTCTCAAGTTTAAGAACATCACTTTATTAGTGAACGCTTTTTCTGTTCTATGTTTTGTCGGAAATAATATATAACGCTTTTTCTGTTCCATTTGCTTTTGGTAGGCAAAAAAATGACCTCTGATTCTCACTTATTTAAAAGAACGAATAAATATAAATATAGAAGAACTCTTAGAATTGGATAAGCTTATTAAGCTCATCTTTGACCTAAATGCACACATATGGAAATATGTTGGTTTATAGACATGTTCGATATATTCTTATCTTTGCTATGTTGTTTTCCAGCCCCGAAGAAAGTCACGAAGGAAGTGGAAAAAATAGACAACTTCTTTGCGTCATATGCTAATACCGAAACAGGCCTGATTGAGTAAGTATATATTTATCTTTTTTAACTGTTACAGTCATATTTTTTCGTGGAATTGGATTTTATGCTGTGAAATTTTACTCATTTGTTGTGGATTTAAAATATATGATGAAAGATATGTGTCATTCTTCCAGCGATGTAAAACACAAGTCTAAACAACAATTTGTCATCAGTGTCTTTGTCCTTTTCACCATATAATTTTAAATGAGAGCTGTAATAAACATTTTGGCCAACTTTTAAGGGTCGTGAGTTTGACAGTTTTTTTTTATCTGTAATAGTCCAGAAGGGGTTGAGAAGCTTTGTTCTGATCTAAAGGTTGAACACACTGATGTCAGAATCTTGATGCTTGCTTGGTATGTTATCGGCTGCGTTTAACTAAGTTAAATGACTTGAATCCCTAAGGCACTTCATATGTATAAGTACTGACAGACAAAATGTTGCAGGAAAATGAATGCTAAAACACAGGGATACTTTACACAGGTATGCCACAGGTGTGTTTTGTTGATTTAAATTTTACGATCTTTCCGTTAATTGCAGGTTAGGCAGCCTTGAAAGTATACAATTATACATCATTCTCATTGCTCTTGTTGTACTATGGGAATGTCATTAATTAGATTCTTATCATTTGTTGTCAACTTGTCCTGTTATGTATTTCTATCGTGGTTTAGTATTATATTTTGCTTAGCATATTACATGAACGGGGCAATGAGTACAATTAGGTTGGTGGATCGGCCCACACTTAGTTTTTGTTCATTATTTGAAGCTCTTAAACTAATGTTTCAAATATGATCAGAAACTCATCACTATTAAGCTAATGACCCAAGGGTAAAGATCCAGTGAGAAGAAAACTTAAAATAAGAAGAATGAGAAATGACTATAACCTAATATTTGAGATGCATCGACTTGAATTAGATGCATCTCTATTCATTTAAATGCATCACAATTAGTTTCAAAAGTGATTTTGAAGTGAAACAATGCAAAATAGTACTAGCAACAAATTTGACCCACAGAGGACGAAAAATACATAGGATTCGTCTAACTTGATGAAATGCATCTAATATACGTATATGCATCTAATTTTTAGCTAGAAAATATATTGTGATGCATCTAATAGATTAGTAATGCATCTAATTCAAATTGATGCATCTCTAATGTGTAGTTATAGTTATTTTTTTTAAATATGGGAAAATTATCAAACTATACCGATCGTCCTACAACTTTTTATTTCTCAGATCTAAAATTTTCAAAAGTTCAAAATAGACCATGGGCGACTCATTTTTTGGGCAACTCGTGTCTACGTTTGACGCGTGTCCTTAAACAATCAAATAAAGGTTCATCCACATACAATAATTGGACGCTTGTTGGCTTGTGGTTGCGTTATACAAGTTGTCCAGTCGTTCGGTCTATTTTAAACTTTTAAAAATTTTAAGTATGAAAAATGATGAGTCGTAAGGCGAGTAATCTATTTTGATAATTACCGCTTTAAATAATTAATTGAGTTTTCACACATCGTAATGTCGTACATATAAACAATTGATTCATCTACTTTAGGCTACATGTTTCATATAGTATTTCAAAAACTTCAAAAAAGTTAAGTAAACAAACAAAGCGTATGAGTGATTTTTCATAGTTAACAAAATCAACTAAACAATTGTTTTACTGGACAATTACATGGTCTATGGAAAGTTGCAAACTACATATAAATTGTTTTATTGGACCAATATGCGGTCTATGCAAACTAGGGGTGTAATCGAGCCGAGACAACTCGCGAGCAACTCGAGATCGACTCGAAAAATATTCGACTCGACTCGTGTAAGATATCGAGTCGAGTTCGAGCTTTAAGTTACTCGGCTCGTAAAGCTCGCGAGCCTTAACAAGCTTTTTAAAAATTACATATATACCCTTTATTTAAACATATATTACTTTTCATTATCCTCATATAAAGAGAAGGGTAAGGATCCAGTGAGAAGAAAACTTATAATGAGAAGGATGAAAAATAACTATAACCACATATTTGAGATGCGTCGACTTGAATTAGATGCATCTCTATTCATTTAGATGCATCCCAATTAGTTTCAAAAGTAATTTTGAAGTGAAAACGATGCAAAGTAGTACTTGCAACAAATTTGACCCGCAGAGGACAAAATATACATAGGATTTTCCTAACTTGCTAAAATGCATCTAATATATGTATATGCATCTAATTTTTAGCTAGAAAATATATTAGGGTGCATTTAAAAGATTAGGGATGCATCTAATTCAAGTCGATGCATCTCTAATATGTGATTATAGTTATTTCTCATCCTTCTCATTTTAAGAGTTCTTCTCATTTGATCCTAAGTCATAAAGAGAAAAGGTAAAAAACCCTATCCACTTTTACACCTAACCACACATATTGCCAAGTTGGTGCCGTCATTTTTCTTTCATCTTCTACAATTTGACCACAAAGTCATAAACCTCTAAATCCGCCAATCAAAACTTCTTATTTCACTATCCCAGATAAAGCCATCTTGATGGAAGAAGCCTTAAACCTTATTCAAAACATTAATTTTTGTTCACAATGAAATATTAGTTGCAGCCACTAGAATTGGTAATTCGTACAGTGCCTTGCAAATGCAAACGAAAAAGAGCAACACCCAGAGGGCTGAGGTTAAAAGGGTTTTTACAATTTGTACAAAGTTGTGAAATTTTTAGCAAGTTAACTCTACAATAGTTTGCTGAGAAAGTTGTGTTTTGATAGTGACTTTTTGATTTTATTTAATATATACGAGCCGAGCCGAGTCGAGTTTCGAGCTCGAGTTTTAGTAATCGAGCCGAGCTTGAGCTTGAATTTTGAGGCTCGGTCGAGCTCGAGCCGAGTTTCGAGCTCGAGTATTATATGTCGAGCCGAGCTCGAGCTTGTCAATACTCGACTCGACTCGGCTCGTTTACACCTCTAATGCAAACCACGTACATATAATAGCTGGCGTCATTGAGCCATACACCCAGATTCCCTTTTAACTTTTTTCAAGGCCTAGGTTATAAAGACGGGGGCTATGTTAAATGGTGTACTTGTGGTGCTTTTGTCTTTTTGTGGTTTTATTTATTTATTTATTTATTTATTATTTTTTTTGTAATGTTTGTATGTTTTGTTTTGTATAAAGTTTGTATGTTTTGTATGTATAAAGTTTTATCTAATGTTTTGTATAATGTTAATAACCCGTTAAACGTTACCACATTAAACGACTTTGTTTGTATAAAGTTTTGTCTAATGTTTTGTATTTATAGAATAATAACGTCTAATGCGTTTTTATAGAATAATAACCCGTTAAGCGTTACCACATTAAACGACTGTAACAACAAATGTTATCATTCAATTAAACAACGACGTTAACACATTATTTAAAAACAACATCATCTACGACATATGAAGATTATTCATTTCATTTAAAAAATCATGGAGCCTTGCACCCGACTGACAAGCGTGATCCTCAGGATTCCTTGCCAATTCTAACTCCATCTCCAGCGTCTTTATTCTTGTCATCAACAGCTTGTTTCTTGCTTTAAGCTCGTCAATCTTATTTAAATGAGCAACGCAGTTTGAGTACTGTGCTGAAGAAGAGGCTTGATTAAAGTACCTCCTTTCAAATTCATCTTTCCACATGAAGTATCGACACCCATAGTTAGTTGTACCTGGCTGTTACATGTTAATAAAATTATAAGAAATTTATTTTTAAACAAATTATTTACATATTTACATAACTAAGCAAACGTGTGATTATTTACCACTGAATCATGACATGCATAATACAGTCGCCCACGACTACCTTCTTTCCCGGATTTCCGTTCAATAGTGAATCCTCTCTCACATCGACACAAGAAAGGATTTCTTCCTCCCTCCTGACAAAAAAATTTGCATAATAATTTAAAACATCAATCAATAATGTTATTACTAATTTAAATAAATATTTAATCATTTACTATATACACCAAATAGCTTTTTACAACATAAATCAGTAATCATTCACAATGTTTTGTCGGTATAATTATTTACAACATAAATCAATAATTATTTACAATGTTTTGTCGGTATAATTATTTACAACATAAATCAATAATCATTTACAATGTTTTGTCTGTATAATTATTTACAACATAAATCAATAATCATTTACAATGTTCTGTCTGTATAATTTACTCCATTAGTCGATGATGATATAAAGTTTCCCATTCCGCTGCAGCCGGCTCTCTGAAATACCTCCATTGTGGGTAGTTACGCGGAAGTGGAATATCTCTGTCTATCGTGGGTAAAATGTAGTGAGCATAGTTTCTCTCCCCCACACGGGCAATCACAAGGGGGTCGGTTCCTTGTGATAAGTTTGGCCCGGTAAAAAGCGGAAAACATGTGGTGGAACCTTGCTGGGATATAAATACAACAGGTCGCTTAATCATTGAAGCGATAACCAGCCCCGTGTATGGCATCATCATCCAGCGACCTTCAGGTGCACCTCCATTGAACCAGTTTATTGTATACCAAATTCGGTCAAAGTCATCTTGCTGCCACATACTTATGTAAGTTTGCCTATGTCTGTCTAACTCTTGCAATAACAGATGTCTGACTTCGGCCCACCTATTTTCGTCTTGAGCAAGAATGTGGGAAACGCACCGAAACCCACAATTTCCATCACCAACAACATTATGTATAATTATTACGTATGGACGGAAAAACTGTGGAATATGCTCAATAAAATCATTGCTCACACTATCTCCAACATATAATCTGTGGCGTAGACTATCACCCGTGTACGAACTATGTCTAGGAGGGTCTCTCCGCAAGTTCGGGACTTTCGTAGATCTTGAATTTGTACTTCTTCGGTGATCTACGATTGGTACTTCTTTCAAGTCCGGGAATTCATTCAAGTCCGGGACTTGTGTAGCCTTGCCCTTTTGGTCCTTTGCGCTTAGACGTCCACGGGTATTTTTACGAATAGCAGGTTCTCGTGTGCCAATAGATTCAGGCTGGGTTATCTCTTTCAACTTCGTTATCATATTTTTCTTGACAAACGACGATGCTTTGCTAAACATATTCGTGAATTGTCGAATGTCATTTTGAAACGAATCATCATCATCATCATCATCATCATCATCATCTTCAGGCGGTGGCCTATTGATAACAGGCCACGGAACATACATGGTTCTCCAAAAAATAGGAATTGATTCCAGTGGAATGAGGAGTTCTGAATTCATTAAAAGTGACTTATATAAGTTACTGATATTAATGGGAAAAACAACTTGATAGTTATAAATTTAATATACTTACCACGACATCTGTAGAAAAGCATCATATGAAAGCATGGTAGTCCATATATTGCATTCAACTTATGGCTACATTGGTCTGCGGTGATCCGCTTTTGGAGTTCTTTGAACATGAGATCAAAAGCATGATGGGAAACGTTATACCACAATTCTTCAAATAGTGGTATATTACATTTAATTTGTTTCTCGTTGATGCTTCTATTAAAACTCTCTTTTATCCCATTTTCTTGCGAAATGAGAATCTTATCGACCGACATCAATAACCTGTCTAATTTGGACTGTGTGCCGTCCAAATATAATTTCAACAACGCGTGGTGAGCCTCAACTCTGCACGTTGTTGTCTGGCCGTGTGAGCGATAACGGTCGATAATATACGAGAGAAACTTGTTTGCGTAACCTCCCAGCCAGTTATCCAGATACCCTTTTATATCTGAAAAAACAATGAATTAATAAAAGGTCATTCGGGTGCTTATTTATTAAAAAACAATGAATTAATAACTAAGTACCCGCATGGTCGACCAATCGCTGTTGTAGGCGGTAATAACGTTGCTCGAACATTTCCCGTGTCGGAGCTTTAACCATCCAATCCCAGGTGTGCTTAATGGACTCATACTCATTTTCTCCACGGCATCTGTTTCTGCAATACTGAAGCAGATTTTGATTTATATGCCATCGACAGAGTAAGTGGTGAGCGTCAGGAAATTCTCCTTCTACTGCCCGAACCAACGCTAAATCTCTGTCAGTGACGATAACACGTGGGTAATATCTTTCGTCTATCACTTGCTTCACACGTTGCAATACCCATCTATAATTCTTATTTTGTTCACAGCTTATAAAGCTATACGCCATTGAAAATGTTTTATTTGTTGAAGTTACTCCAACAATTTCCAACAACGGCAATTTAAACTTCGTGGTATTGTACGTGGAGTCCATCAACATGATTTCAGGGAATGTACACCATAGAGCATACGACGTGGGGTGCACAAAAAAAAGCTCCTCAAGCTCGTTGGTATGCTCATTTACCCTCGGGTACCATGTATACCCTGAATCCCTCAAATGCGAGTAAAGAACTTGAATTGGAGTTCTATCACGTGTTCTGGCTCTCCGGAGCTTATCTTGTGCGTTATATTTAGTTCTAAGGCTAGACACGTTATCCGTATTACGACCCTGTATTGTTGAAAGTATATTACGTGGTCGTACGTTATATTTGTGTCAATTCTTCGACCAAACCCAACTCATCATTCTTTAATCGCATTGCATATGCCACACCATGCAACGACTCTAGCATATCATGATTATGCGTATCATCCTTCACCCTCAAAATCCAATAACTTTGTGTTCGATGATATTTCGCAACTAATCTGAAAGGTTTTACATGTTTTGGTTTTCCGTTTTCCACTACCTTGAGGTTCATACTTCCCACCCTTTGTACAACTATAATTGATTTCGTTCATCTGACCGAACAGTGATTTGGTTCTATTTTTAACAATTACAAAACCGAGCGCCCGAGCTATATTTTGCACCCACTCAGTCATTTGCTCGTGAGAATCGAAAACCTGAAAATACATAACATTTTTTTATATCGTACTTTTTTTAAGTTTTACATTTTTACATTTTTAATTCTACATTTTTACAACTTTTACATTTTTACATTTTTATAACTTTTATTTAACTTTTTTTTACTAATGATATATAACTTTTTTTTAAAAAGATATATAACTTTTATTTACAAATATAACTTATACCCTTTTTTTTACAACTTTTACAACATTTTTTACAACTTTTACAAAACTTTTATAATAAAAAGTTTTTACACATTTTTTTTTACAAATGATACACATAACTTTTTTTTACAAAATACTTTTTTTTACAAAACTTATAATTTTCTTTTTTTACAAAACTTATACTTTACAAATAATAATAATAATAA
>LBNU01019189.1:22459-32782 GCA_014162995.1 Artemisia annua
GTCATACTGTCATTGTGGACGAGTCTGCGGAGGAAGAGGCATCAGTATCGTTTGATGCGCAGAATGCTGTTGAGACTTCACCTCCTAAGTAAGTGTCATTCGTGTTGAATGTTCATTTTATTTCCCTCCTTTTTGTTTCATTGTCTAACACTTTAACTCCTCTTTTTGTAGGAATGATGCTGCAGGGGGTGATGCAGTGTCTGTTGAGGAGTTGGCGCCATCCCAGACTACTCATCGTCCCTTGGAGGAGCCATCGGGGACGAGTGGAGGGATGTCTGCGCCACACCTGATGGAGGAGTTGGCTGCGGCTGCTGGTCGCCAGACTGAGTTAGTTGCTCAGCTCAAGGCGCAATATGCTGTTGAACGCAGCAGCCTGGCTCAGAAGGATGAGGAGATTGCACAGCTGAGAGTGCAGTTAACTGCTGCGTGGGCAGATGAAGAGTCTACAACTGCCTATGCCAGGAAAGTTGTTGATGAGAAGCTGTCTATGATGGTAGAGTTGGAGCGTGAGCGCGCTGCCACAGGTCAACACAGGATTAACTCCTTGTGGGGGTTGAAGTACTTGCAAGAAAACAGAAATAAACACTTCGCCCAACTTGACGAGTTCTTCAAGCATGTGGAAGTGGCTCTGAGGGCGCAGGAGGGCAAGCTGCGCAAATTGAGCATCGAATATGATGAGGAATTGTATCCTCATCTTATGTCTGCTGTTGCTGAGCGCAGGTATTTACCCTTCTTCTTTACCTTATGTAAATTCCTTTATATCTTCTGATACGTACGTTGTTGTACTCATAGGTGGTTGATTAGCCATGGGCTACGTTTGGCTGCCCTATGCACGTTGGAATCCCAAGAGGTTGTGGGGGCCTTTCGGAAAGTTGTGGATTGCGCCGTGGCTCGTGGCAAGGCGCAGGCTGTAGAGGAGCTGGATAGAAGCAGGTTGTTGACAGTGCCGCTCGTAGAGGTGCCTGGATACAATGCTGGCGCGTATGATGAGCTCGTGGATGCCATGGAGAAATTGAAGCTGTTGGAGCATCCTCATATCGCGCGGTTGGAGCGTGATCAGGACCAGCCAATCAAAGTGATTATGGAAGGGTTGGTCCTTGGGAGACACCTCTTGGAAAATGCCGAGGATCAACCTGACTATTTTCTGAGGCCTGATGAGTCACAGCTGCAAGTGCCTGTATTCGCACGCCCGCGCGACATCCTCAACCCATTCGCCATTGACAAAGAGGTCCCGTTGAAGGAGTGTTTAGAAGCTCACTTAACAAGGGTTGCACAGAAGAAAGGTGTAAAGGGGAAGGCTATACTCTGCGGTGTTGGTGCGGCCCATCTTCCCCGGTCCGATGGGATTCCCGTTACGCGTGTTAACGGTATCTCAAGAGGATAGTAGCCTGTTGAGGAGGCTGAGTAGGGT
Organism: Artemisia annua; assembly: GCA_014162995.1. Taxonomy (NCBI): domain Eukaryota; kingdom Viridiplantae; phylum Streptophyta; class Magnoliopsida; order Asterales; family Asteraceae; genus Artemisia; species Artemisia annua. The sequence goes on from LBNU01019189.1 coordinate 23,871, forward strand.
TGGGGAGTTGGCATCCACGGCTAGCAGCTCCGGTCATAGACGCGCTCATAACACTTAGGAACCATCATCCAAATTGTGTGACTTTTGTAAACTCATGGTTTAATATATATCTTTTTGTGCTTAGGTCGTTTGTCCTTTTATTTAAAAGACTTCCCAATAGTCACAATTACAACATTCTTAGACAAATACGTATTAAGTCCATAACTTAATAAATATATGTGAATAAGAATCCATGAGTTAAAATAGATATAATCTCTTGTATTTGTGTTCGAACTTGTTGTTCTGCGTGAAATTTTGAGCGCAGTTTGTACTTAACCTATATGTCTTTCCGTTAAGACTTCTAAGTATCCAAGACATGCTCAAGAAATCATTATGCATGAATTTCATAAGGTAGATGCCATGTTCATGAATGGAATTTCTAACTTAGTAAAAAGAAGGAATCACAGTTGTCTATTAATTTTTGTAAGTGTACTTGTCGTATTGCGAATATTATTTCAAGGAATCAAGAGTCTTGGTTTCCTAAGTTGTTAAACGCACACAGTGTGCAATATTGCGCATCCATCGTGGGGTGCGCAAGGAACTTGCGCCAACGTCTTGAGCGCAAGGTGTTTAACAAGGATGCGTAATCCGAAGTTGATGGGTTTGCAACCCTTACTCAACGAGTTGTTTAGTAGGTTAACTCATCCTTTTATCAACGTGGGTATTAGTAAGTGCATGCACGCCATGTAGGCTAAAGGTAATGTAACCAACACATTGAAACATAAATAGTATTTAAATAACAATGTAAAGAAATTGTTTCGCGGAGTTAGCTAGAAACCGCGAATTTGAATTAATACTTGCAAGTTTTTGTAAAAGAGAAACATTACTTATCTAGATAAGGTAAAAAAAGAAAAATACATCGATCTTTATTGGGGCACTTTCTAAAGTGCGCGAGTGTCCATGTTGGGCCGTAGCCTTTCCTAAAGGTAGCATCTCTTGAGATTGCGAACGTTCCACGTGCGTTGTAGCTCATGGCCGTCCTTATCGCGCAGCTTGTATGCTCCTTTTCCAAGTGCTTCAACGACCTCGTAAGGTCCTTCCCACTTTGGTCCTAGCTTTCCTGTGTCTTCTGCGCGGCTTGAGTCATTTTCGCGGTATACGAAATCGCCTGGTCTGAATGAAGTGCTTCGTACTTTGGCATCATAGTATCCTTTCATTTTTGATTTGGCTTTTTCTTCTCGTATCGCTGCACGTTCACGCCTTTCTTCCAGAAGATCCAAGTCTATGCGCCGCTCATCATCATTTGTGGTGATGTTAACTTCTGCTGTGCGGATAGTTGGCATTCCAATCTCAGTTGGTATCACAGCTTCTGTCCCATAGACGAGAGAGAAAGGAGTATCTCCGTTGCTAACTTTGATTGTTGTTCGGTGTGCCCAAAGAACATGTGACAGTTCTTCTACCCATCTTCCTTTGTGTCTGTCTAGGCGCGCTTTGATCCCTTCACCCAGACTACGATTCACGCGTTCAACCAGACCATTGGTTTGTGGGTGAGTTACTGACGCAAAGTGTTGCGTGATATTCAGTTGTTCACACCAATCTTTAAATGGATTATCACGGAATTGTTTTCCGTTATCTGAGATAATTTCACCAGGTAATCCAAAACGACATACTATGTTGTCCCATACAAATCGTTTTACTTGGTTACCTGTTACGGTCGCTACTGCCTTTGCCTCGATCCACTTAGTAAAGTAGTCTATTGCCACAATAAGGAATTTCAATCCACCTGCAGCAACGGGGAAAGGTCCAGCGATGTCAATACCCCACTTATAGAATGGCCATGGTGATGTGATGGGTGTTAGCTCATGCTGTGGTCGGCGCGGGATGGGTCTGTGAACTTGACAATCGCTGCACTTCCGTACCAAATCTTGCGCATCACGGTGCATTGTTGGCCAATAGTATCCTGACCTTAGGTCCCGCGCCACAATGGACCATGGTCCTAAATGCATACTGCATGAGCCAGTGTGGATCTCTCGAAGTACATAGTCTGCCTGAAGAGGTCCAATGCATCTAAGCCATGGTTGCAAGAATGAGCGCCTATATAAGACGTCACCTCTAAGCTCGAATCGTTGTGCTGTGCGCCGTATTCATCGAGCTTCCTTCTGTTCTTGGGGGAGTGTCCCCTTGCTGATGAAGTCCACTATAGGTGTCATCCATGTAGGGCCTTCTTCTTCTATCACCGTGGATACTTCCATCTCGGAGATCGATTTGTTTTTTAAGGTTTCTACAAATACCTGTTTGGACAGATGAGCAAAACTTGTAGACGCAGTCTTGCTCAGCGCGTCTGCTTTCTTGTTCTCCCCTCTAGGGACCTGCTTGATTGTAAATCTGTCAAAGCCTTGGATTAAGGACTTTGTTTTTTTGAGGTATTGGATCATGTTCTCTTCTTTNCATCTCGGAGATCGATTTGTTTTTTAAGGTTTCTACAAATACCTGTTTGGACAGATGAGCAAAACTTGTAGACGCAGTCTTGCTCAGCGCGTCTGCTTTCTTGTTCTCCCCTCTAGGGACCTGCTTGATTGTAAATCTGTCAAAGCCTTGGATTAAGGACTTTGTTTTTTCGAGGTATTGGATCATGTTCTCTTCTTTAGCCTCGTATTCTCCTGACACCTGGTTGGCTACCAATTCGTGCTGCGATGCGTAATCCAGCGATTAGGCCTTCGTATTCTGCCTCGTTGTTCGTGGCAGTGAATTCAAAGCACAGGGCATATCTGAATTCCATTCCTTCCGGGTTGGTAAGGATGAGGCCCGCGCCTGAACCATCTACACATGAAGATCCATCCGTGAAAAGGATCCATGGTTCTTGCAAGTCAACCTTTGGTTGTTGAGGTATATAATCAGTGTCCGGCTTTTCAATGATGAAGTCTGCAAGTATTTGGCCTTTGATTGCAGTGCGTGGTCTGTAGGAGATGTTGTGCTCACCTAGTAATACGCTCCACTTCTCCAATCGCCCAAACGCGTCGGCTTGGAGATTACTTGCTTGATGGGTTGATCTGTGATCACCGCTATGGGGTGCGCTTGAAAGTATCTGCGCAGCCTTTTGGCTGCAAATACTAGCGCTAGTACTAGCTTTTCCATCGGGCTATAGTTGATCTCCGTTTTCTTAAGCGCTTTGCTTACGAAGTACACAGGTGTTTGTTCTGAATTCCTATCCGTCAATAGTACTGCGCTTACTGCCCCATGAGTTGCGGACAAGTACATTATCAACTCCTCCCCTGGTCGGGGTGCGACTAACTTGGGAAGCGCTGCTATTGTTTGTTTGAGCTGCTAAAACGCTTCCTACGCTTCGGTAGTCCAGCGAAAGTCTCCCTTTTTTGTACACTTCTTGAGTGTTTTAAATAGTGGTAGTGACTTGTCCGCTGACTTGGATAGGAATCTGTTTAGACCGGCTAGCTTCCCATTCAAGGATTGGACTTCCTTCAACGTGCGTGGTGAGGGAAGTTGTATGACCGCTTCTGTCTTTTCTGGGCATGGTTTAATGCCATCCGGTTCTATCAAGTATCCTAAGAACATGCCTTCTGTAGCGCCAAAAGTGCACTTTTTGGATTTAGCTTCATATTGATTTTCCATAGTGTCTTGAATGTTTCTTCAATATCGCGCACTACTTCATCTTCAGTATGGCTCTTTATGACTAGGTCATCAACGTAGACTTCCAGGTTGCGACCCACTTGCTTTTAAAATGCATTATCCACCAAGCGCTGGTAGGTGGCACCTGCATTCTTCAGTCCAAAAGGCATCTTCGTGTAACAATAGACGCCTTAGCTCGTATGGAAAGCTGTCTTTTCCTCATCTTCCTTAGCCATTTGGATTTGGTGGTACCCTTTGTATGCGTCCAAGAAGCATTTAAAGGGGTATCCACATAAGGATTCCACTTTCCAATCTATCTCTGGCAGTGGGTAGCAGTCCTGCGGGCATGCTTTGTTGAGGTCTGTGAAGTCCACGCACATTCGCCAACTGTCATCGCTCTTTTTAACCATGACTGGATTAGACAGCCAGTCATGGTAGTAGACTTCTCGCATGATGCCTGCGTCCACAAGCTTGTGTACTTCCTCCAAGATGGCTTTCGCGCGCTCAGGAGCTTGGCCGCGCTTCTTCTGCCTTATTGGTGGATATCCTTGTCGGATTTGTAGCTTGTGTTCTGAGATCGACCAAGGTACGCCAGTCATATGTTTTGGCTCCCATGCGAAGATATCCAAGTTCTTTTGCAGGAGTGCGCATATGGCTGCTCTTCCTTTATCTGACAGTGAGCCCCCAAGCGATATCTGTTGTTCAGGGTAATCAGGGTGGATTGCCACTTTTAAGTTTGGTATCTTGGCTGCGCCATGCTCTAGAGTGTGTGTTGCCTCACATGTAACCGTATTACATTCTTCGGGAGGCACAACTTTGTTGTATAGGGTGACAATGCCGCCTTCTACTGGGAATTTTAGCATTCCATGTGCTGTGGATGGCACTGCGCGCAGGGCTGATATTCCCGATCTTCCGATAAATTGCATGTATGGCGAGGGGGATCTGAATCCCATAAAGTTCCAGTACACGCTTTTTGTGGAGTGCTCCTTGTTGCCGACCATGACTAGCAGCCGTAGTTATCCTGATTGGCCATATCTTTTCTCCTGTAAAGCCTGTTAAAGATGATGCGGCGGGTGACCAACTGGCTTTTGTATCTCAGGCTCGTAGTCTCTTGAAAAATGTTTCGTACATTATTTCTGCGGATGCTCCTCCCTATCTAACGTACATCGCGGTGGATTATCGTGACTCCGGCATTTATTTCAATTGTGAGTGGCTCCGCACTGCGTTGTCCGCAGTCAACTTGGGAAAGGAATTTCATCGCTAGAAGAGAACATCTGGCTGACCTTTTGCTTGTTGTTAATGATTGTATCATGTTAAATTGTGTCTGCCTTATCTTTTAGGTGGTTCTTTTTTATCGTGTTCGCTGTTTATTCTTTCCTTTTTCAATGTTTTTCTAAGTGATCCATCATGCCCTCTTTTACTATTTGTCATTAGTTGGCGTAGCTGGCACACTCATTTCGTTTGTGTGGCCATTCTGTCATGATATCCGCAGTACCCTGCCTATGCGCCTTCCTTCTGGTGTGCGCATTGGGTGGGGTTTAGGGAAGTTTGCTCCTTCTGTTGCGAATATCTCTCGCGGGAGTTTTTGTCAACGGGGAATACTTGTCGTTCTCCCCGTGCGCCTCCGTCATTTACGATAGCTTTTTATTGCGATTACCGCTATGGTCATTGGATTGTCTCATTGACTGTTCTTGCGGTCTGTAATTGAGTATCCTTCTTGCTATCTGCGACGGCAGCTTCTCCTTGGATGAAAGACCTTGTGCTAGGGATGCAAAAGCACCCGAAACGACGGGGAAAACGAAACCCGACCGGTTGGGTCGGGTTCGGGGCGGGTGGCGGGTTTGGATGCGGGTTTGGTTATTGATATATTTTTTTTTTGCGGGTACGGTTTGGGTTACGGGTTCTGTAATACCCGTCCGATTACCCAAGTACCGTATTCCGTTTACCCGAATTTATACCGCTTTATTGATATTATAATTAACAGAATATTATATACATTATATAAATACATTTCTTCTATTATATTTTTATATACATTTTATTTCTAACATATTTTATTATGTACATGAATTATTCCAAAAGCCTTAAATTCGTTTGATACGATATTTATTTCTTTAACTTAAAAAAAATGAATATATTAGGTTGTTTTTTTTTTTTTTTTCTTTTATTTTTTCGGTGATTTTAGTGTGACTTAAATATTATATACCGCCATTTTGTTCATATAATATTCAATTGGGATAACCGAAACCCGCGGGAAAACCCAAAAAAACGATGGATAATATTAATCGGGTACCCGGGGGTATGGGGCGGATAGGGTTTTAGATATTATAAACGGGTACGGTCGGGTCACTAAAACGCCCCAAACCGCGACCCGTTGCCATCCTACCTTGTGCGCTTCATTAAATTCATCAAGGTTTGGGGGAACTTTATCATTTAATTTTTTGATAAGCTCTTGGTTATTTATCCATTCATTGAATCTGAAATTTTTAGTATTTCAGGAACGCTTGATGTGTATGATTCTCTTTGAAGCGCTCCAGGTGAGCGCTCGTTGATTCCCCTTGGCGCTGTTTAATTCTGGCCAATTCTGCCGGGTCCTTAGCGAACTTCTTTTCTTTGAGTGAAGTTCAAGCGAATGCTTTTCTGGTGTGTACAGTACAGCCTATAACCGTACACCCAATATCTCCGAGGATAGCCCACTCGCGTAACATATGTATCCCCGCGGTCGTAATCCCAACGAAGGCTGAAACTTGGTTCGTTGGTTCCTGTTCGTGATTCGCTGCAAATGAATCGGCGTGCAGGCCTAGGGGAACCCCTAAATTCTATCTACATAAAAACAAATAGAAACACGAAAAGCATGAAAAGCACACGGAAAAACACGAAATAAAACACCTAACCGTAAAACGGGAATCAAAATCCTAAATTCCCGAGCTAATCTCGGGAAAACTAAGGTGACTATGGAAATCCTAAACCCTAATGGCAAAAACTAAATTCCTAAGGGTTTAAAACGAAAATTTAAACTTTTATTTTATTTAAAATTACTTTTACTACTTTTTATTTATTTAATTTTAATTTAAAACTAATATAAGTTATTTAATTAAGACTAAAAAGGAAAATAAATTAAGAAAAGTGAAAAATAATTTTGAAAATTCTAAAATACTTAAAAAGAAATTTTAAACCTTCTTTTTTTTTTTTTTTTTTTTTTTTTTTTTTGTTTTTTTTTTTTTTTTTTTTTATTTTAAAAATTAATTTAATTTTTTTTAATTATTAAAAAAATAAATAAATAGAAAATAATTTGGAAAAGTAAAATTTATTTTTCTAAAATTATAAAATATCTAAAAACAACTTTTAAAACAGAAAACTATTTTTTTTTTGGATTTTTATTTAATTATTATTAATTAAAAATACTTAAAAAGTTATTAAAAACTGAAATTAAATAAAAGAAATAGCAAATAAGCTTAGATAATTCTGATTTTTTTAGGGAAAATCTAAAATAAGCTAAGGATCCTAGAAAAAATAAGCTGCACAAGTTTTGACTTCTGAATAAGCAGTTTAGAGCAATAAGCAGTTTCTAAATAAGCTGTTATTAAGCAAACAGTGAGCAAATTAAGCCAAACTTTCACAAAACCTATTACTAACCTAAATGAGCACTAATTAACACAAAAAGCACAGAAAAGCAAACACAATAAGCACTTTGGACAGATAAGCAGTTTGATAAGAGCTTATAAATAAGCAATGATCACCAAATTACACCAAAAGTTTACAATGGGTCCACACAACTTATTCAAGCCTAAATCCACTTATTTCAGCAAGAGAAGTACTTGGAATGAGCTAGAAAACACTTGAGCAGTTTGGGCAGAAACTAGGTTGAACACCCTACTTGGACCCTAAAAATAAGCAACCTAATAAGCTGTTTAGTGAAACCTAAAGGGGGCAAAAGGAAGATGGCCTACCAGAGAACCCTAAAAACCTAAAAGCCCTAATTTTTAAACACTTATTTAAGCTCTAATTAAGCCTAAGAAAAGTTACTATAGCTGCTGAACTTATTGAAAAATAGAAATGGGACAACTTTGATGGATCAATTTTACCTAGCAAATGTTGTTGGAATGGCTTGATATTGGTTATGAGTAATCTATGCTAGCTTATCTAAACCCAGAAACAATATTAAGCCTAAATAACACCTACTGATTATCTAAATTAACCCAAAAACAGACCCTGTGAAGACAGTTTTAAAGAACTAAGTTGATTTTTAATTTACCACCTAGGTTTGACTAAAGTGAATTTCAATGGGCTAAATCTACTCTAATATGTTTGTTAATGATGAACAAACTTAAACTAACTAACCCTAAGCACCTATGCTATGATTTGAACCTAAGGATTTCAACAGATTCAAGCCTATATAAACAGAATTGGACTTAAGGTGAATTTGTGAATTTTTGACTTTTTGCCTGTGACCTACTGATTTTTTGCCTAAATTAATCTAAGTATACCTAATGTGAACTAACCAAACTAATTTTACCACCTACAAACTACTAGAGCTCAGATTAATAGCTTAAACCAAACACCCCTTAAACTAGCTGTTTTACTAAGATTCCAAGATTCAAGCTTCTAAACCCCAAACTTATGATCAGTATTGATTACTTAACTATTTTTAAGACCAAGTGATCACTAATATGCAGCAACTAACAACTCGAACACAAAAATGCAATTATAGACTATAATTAGGCAGCAGGCTTATGTATTTGAACTAGAACATGGAAAGTCTAAGCACAAACATAAAACAGCAACAACAAGCTACTCTAAGCAGGTACAAGCTATAGAGAACAGTTACTAAGCTATAGAAAAGAGAAGTAGAGTAAATGCAAATAAAGTAAAAGGAAAACTTACTTGATACGTTGGCTAGATAAGATTATGCTACTGGACATAGAGATAACCTCTCAAAAGCTATGGAAAAGCTCTGTGAACTTATCAGAAGGGTGTGTGAGCTTGAGAGCTTATGTACCCTTAAACTATATATATATATATATATATATTTTTTTTTTCTTTCTGAAAACTGAATAAGACTAAATAAAACTACAAGTAGCTTATGAAAACTAGAAAAAGGGATTTAAGGAAAGCTAATTAAGCTGAAAAGTAAAAGCTAATTAAGTAATAAGAGCTTATGAAAGGCAAAAACAATAAACGGATTAAAGAAGATTTGCAAGTAAAAACTAATTTTTATTAAAACTAAAGCTGGATTACAACTGAAAGAACTTAAAGGATTTCAATAAAGCTTTTTGAAAACCAAACTAGCTTATACTAAATTCTACACG
>LBNU01019189.1:32791-43449 GCA_014162995.1 Artemisia annua
AGAAATGGGACAACTTTGATGGATCAATTTTACCTAGCAAATGTTGTTGGAATGGCTTGATATTGGTTATGAGTAATCTATGCTAGCTTATCTAAACCCAGAAACAATATTAAGCCTAAATAACACCTACTGATTATCTAAATTAACCCAAAAACAGACCCTGTGAAGACAGTTTTAAAGAACTAAGTTGACTTTTAATTTACCACCTAGGTTTGACTAAAGTGAATTTCAATGGGCTAAATCTACTCTAATATGTTTGTTAATGATGAACAAACTTAAACTAACTAACCCTAAGCACCTATGCTATGATTTGAACCTAAGGATTTCAACAGATTCAAGCCTATATAAACAGAATTGGACTTAAGGTGAATTTTTGACTTTTTGCCTGTGACCTACTGATTTTTTGCCTAAATTAATCTAAGTATACCTAATGTGAACTAACAAAACTAATTTTACCACCTACAAACTACTAGAGCTCAGATTAATAGCTTAAACCAAACACCCCTTAAACTAGCTGTTTTACTAAGATTCCAAGATTCAAGCTTCTAAACCCCAAACTTATGATCAGGATTGATTACTTAACTATTTTTAAGACCAAGTGATCACTAATATGCAGCAACTAACAACTAGAAAAAAGAAATGCAATTATAGACTATAATTAGGCAGCAGGCTTATGTATTTGAACTAGAACATGGAAAGTCTAAGCACAAACATAAAACAACAACAACAAGCTACTCTAAGCAGGTACAAGCTATAGAGAACAGTTACTAAGCTATAAGAAAGAGAAGTAGAGTAAATGCAAATAAAGTAAAAGGAAAACTTACTTGATACGTTGGCTAGATAAGATTATGCTACTGGACAGAGAGATAACCTCACAAAAGCTATGGAAAAGCTCTGTGAACTTATCAGAAGGGTGTATGAGCTTGAGAGCTTATGTACCCTTAAACTATATTTTTTTTCTTTTTTTCTTTTTTCTTTTTTTTTTTTTTTTCTGAAAACTGAATAAGACTAAATAAAACTACAAGTAGCTTATGAAAACTAGAAAAAGGGATTTAAGGAAAGCTAATTAAGCTGAAAAGTAAAAGCTAATTAAGTAATAAGAGCTTATGAAAGGCAAAAACAATAAACGGATTAAAGAAGATTTGCAAGTAAAAACTAATTTTTATTAAAACTAAAGCTGGATTACAACTGAAAGAACTTAAAGGATTACAATAAAGCTTTTTGAAAACCAAACTAGCTTATACTAAATTCTACCCGACTACAACATTGAGTCTAGGTCCTATTTATAGCTATTCTATGTCGGTTTGAGCTTGCCAGAAGATCCCAGAAGCCTTATCTTCGTCCTCAATCCATATCCCACTGGATTATTCTCGAATTCCTTGGTCCCTTATCTTCTTAATCCTTCCAGCTTGTTCTATCCAATAGGGTTACTCAATTTGTCCGCGTGGCCATGATGTGGCAGGTTCTAGCAGGTCCTAGGAATCATGTAGGTACGATGTTGTTTGATTGGGTACGAGGTTAATTTTGAGGATTTACAGTGGTGAAAGGGTGAAGGAGAGGCGCGTTTGGGTTTGGGTTTATTTATTATATTTTGAATAAAGGGCCGGGTTTAGTTATAAGGGGAATGGGCTTGTGGGATGTTTTGGGCCAAGGGGTGTTTTTGATGGGTTGGGTTAAATTATTATAAGGGATCCGTGGGTTAAAAGGTTTATAGGATTATTAGATTTTGGTTAGGTTTTGGAATTTAGTAAGTTAAGGGACTAGACTTGTAAATCTGAAATTGTGAGGACCACCTTTGCCATTTTTGTAAATTCCTTCCAAGGGCCATTTGTGATAACTTTTCATATCTAGAAGGACCAAAGTTGTCATTTCTTGATTTTATTCTTCTCAGGGACTATTCTTGAAATTAAAGGACCATTCTTGTGATTTTGTGAAAACTTCTTCTAGGGACTATTCTTGAAACTTTAGAATCCAAGTCTATCGCTGACTCTGCGACTACCTAGCCTAGAGTGGACGTTAGTGCGCCGCTCATTACCCTCGTACTCCTCCGAGTACTGCGAATTGGATGCTGTACCGAGCCTAGAGTGGACATCAGTACGCCTCTCGTTATTCTTGCGCTCTAGGTAGCGCGGTGGGGATGTTCCATCGAAGTCAAGCTGAGCGTGTAAGTTCTGGCTTAGCCTTCTTCTTGCCTCCTCTTGGAGGAGGTTGGTCAACGTTTCGTAATTTTTGGATACAAAATTTTTTAACGTCGACTCCTGAGTATCTTCTTCCAGCGCAATGATATTTTCCTCCAAAGCAGTCCCCCTATCTCGGTTAGGCGCGCCTGGCGGCACAGTGTTGTCCACTGTGGGTGCCGTTTGATGGGGAGTGTTGAAGAGATTACGCTGGAGGTCATCAGTATTTGGGACCACCGTGGTGGTCTGAGTCGTCTCTGCGGGTAACTCTACTGTTGGAAGAATTGGGGGTAGTCCCGGTTCCTGGTGACCAGGCGCACTGGTTGTTCCAGTGGTTTGCCTAGAGGTTAGGTCTTGATAGTTCTTCCTCTGGGGATCACCACGTGTCTTATCCAACAGCGGAGTCCGCTGATTTAGGTTTTTATGCTTCGTCATCCTAGTTCTTAGTGTAGGGTCCCACGGATGGCGCCACTTGTTGATACAAAAGTTGGGCGTTCCTTGTTTGGGTTCCTGTTCTCGTACCAATTAGATCTTAATGCTCTTGAGACCTGCGCACTAAGAAAGCAACAGACACCGTTAGGCTTATCGAGGGATTGTTTCCCCCGATTATCCTCCGGCGTGAGAGTAAGTAATCGATTTAGGGTTGTGAAGAGTTTTAGGGTTGTAAGTCGTACCTTAGACGAGAGCTATGATGCCCTATATATATATACACGTAACCGATAAGGTTTCGTGCTCCTCACTCTTCGGCGTGTTCGCCGATATCGGATATTTGGTATATATCTCTTTAATAAGAGATATCACATATCCAATCCATAAATAACTTCGTGCTTGGGCCCTGTGAGCCCAAACAGTCTAATTGGTAGTCCAATTATTGTTATGGTATCCCATTCGTGGTGGGCTTAGACGTTAGTAATGTTCACTAATCGGGTTCGTAACCCGAGTATGGACTATACGTCCTCATTAATACATCTTTGTATTGACTTTTCGAATGGAATGATGCCACGTTAGTTATTTAAAGAAATTATATGAATTTAAAGTACAATATTGAAAGCAACACAGAGTAAAGTAAGATTAGCAAATAGTAAAGGACCTCTCTCCGATATCGTTTTTTATTTTGCTTAATATTTTTGGTGGATGGTTATTATTCCGGCTAAATATTATTTTGTTACATTGTTTTTAGTCGTCATTTGCAAATTACTTATTACTAATACTCGAGGTGTTTTGATCTCACATTCGTCGGTTTATTAGGGATGTCTAACTACAAATCTTCAAATCTTCAAATCATACCCATTTTAGGTTGCTATCCCTAATTCCCTATTGTTATTATAACTCTCATTTTTATACAAGAATACAAGGGTTGGTGTTACTTTGTTATCAAAATTAAAAAAAAAAAAAGAAAAAAATAAATCATGCTAAAGTTATCGACAAATTCATCTACAACTTTTTGCATTTCAACGACAAATAAAATTAAGCCATTCCGAAAACTTTAATATGTTTGTTTTAACTTTACTAGTTATAATGCCCGCGCACGCGCGGGTTTTTTTTTTAAATTTTTTGAATCATATATTTTTATTTATTAAAAAACAAATAATTTAATCTTTGTTTTGTTTGATTTATGATGTTTAATTATAGTTTTTTATTATTAAAGTTAATTATTTAAAAATTTTAATCCTATTGTTTATTGCATCTTATCTATATTTTTTGTATTTATCTTCTACTTGTGTTATGGATAAATATAAAATATTATCTAATAAGAAAATAATCTCTTTTTCTAAATAATATTATTACTAAATAAGGTATGGTTTAGTTTTTTGAAATGGAAAAGTCCCCACTTGGGGTTTTGTTTTATTATATAAAAAAGATGTCTTTTTTGCGTTATTACACTATTTGTTGTATTGTCCCTATGTTTCATTTGCAACATGCTCCTTTTTTCTAATCAACATACTCATTTGTTTTAGTTCTTCCATTTTATTGCATAACATATCAATATTATTTGTATCTATTTTTTTTATCGGTTCTTTGAAATACCCGTGAGTTTTACGATCCATTTTATTGCACGACATATCAACATTATTTGTATCTATTTTTATAACGATTATTTAAAATACTCGTGAATTTACGAGTCTTTTAGCTAGTATATAACCAAACATAGCATAACTAACCAATACATTATTGTTAGTCAGCTTTTTTCACCAACGAATCAGAGTTGGAAAAAAAAGTTAATTAAATCCGTCAATTCATAAAGTTTACTTGCCTCCTACCTCTTAGACATGTAGCCCAATATCCTAACATCAACCTCATGACCTCATGAACACCCTTCCTATATTCTTTCTTCACCATACTTATCAGAAATTTCCTAGACTATATATACTAGAAATGAATCAACGAATCACGGTTGGTGAAAAAGAACATGGAAAGGGGGTCATGAGGTTGGCATTGGGATTTGAATAGAAATCTAAGATGCAGGGGGCGGGTGAACTTGATGAATTGAGAGATCGAATTAACTTTTTTGTTCAAAATGTTTTAGAACTTGATTTGTTGAGGTGGATACATGATGATGATATAATCTTTACGGTTAAGAGACAAAGAGAGACGATTGATAATAAAATACTAACGGAAAATGTAATACAAGAGACGAAGTGGAATAAACTCACTCCAAGGAAAATATTTATTTTTATTTGGCTTGAAAAAAGACTTCCGATGTTTACTTGGCTTGATCACCTTGGTATGGATCTACATTCGACGCTTTGTCCGCATTGTGAAGACGAAATAGAAATGGCAGAACATTGATTTTTATTGTGGTCAAGGAATCTGGAGGGTTGGAATAAAGTTNTTATCGAGGGATTGTTTCCCCCGATAATCCTCCGGCGTGAGAGTAAGTAATCGATTTAGGGTTGTGAAGAGTTTTAGGGTTGTAAGTCGTACCTTAGACGAGAGCTATGATGCCCTATATATATACACGTAACCGATAAGGTTTCGTGCTACTCACTCTTCGGCGTGTTCGCCGATATCGGATATTTGGTATATATCTCTTTAATAAGAGATATCACATATCCAATCCATAAATAACTTCGTTCTTGGGCCCTGTGAGCCCAAACAGTCTAATTGGTAGTCCAATTATTGTTATGGTAGCCCACTCGTGGTGGGCTTAAACGTTAGTAATGTTCACTAATCGGGTTCGTAACCCGAGTATGGACTATACGTCATCATTAATACATGTTTGTATTGACTTTTCGAATGGAATGATGCCACGTTAGTTATTTAAAGAAATTATATGAATGTAAAGTACAATATTGAAAGCAACACAGAGTAAAGTAAGATTAGCAAATAGTAAAGGACCTCTCTCCGATATCGTTTTTTATTTTGCTTAATATTTTTGGTGGATGGTTATTATTCCGGCTAAATATTATTTTGTTACATTGTTTTTAGTCGTCATTTGCAAATTACTTATTACTAATACTCGAGGTGTTTTGATCTACAACTTTTTGCATTTCAACGACAAACCATTCCGAAAACTATAATATGTTTGTTTTAACTTTTTGTCTTTTTTGCGTTATTACACTATTTGTTGTATTGTCCCTATGTTTCATTTGCAAACATGCTCTTTTTTTCTAATCAACATACTCATTTGTTTTAGTTCTTCCATTTTATTGCATAACATATCAATATTATTTGTATCTATTTTTTTTATCGGTTCTTTGAAATACCCGTGAGTTTTACGATCCATTTTATTGCACGACATATCAACATTATTTGTATCTATTTTTATACCGATTCTTTAAAATACTCGTGAATTTACGAGTCTTTTAGCTAATATATAACCAAACATAACATAACTAACCAATACATTATTGTTAGTCAGCTTTTTTCACCAACGAATCAGAGTTGAAAAAAAAAGTTAATTAAATCCGTCAATTCATAAAGTTTACTTGCCTCCTACCTCTTAGACATGTAGCCCAATATCCTAACATCAACCTCATGACCTCATGAACACCCTTCCTATATTCTTTCTTCACCATACTTATCAGAAATTTCCTAGACTATATATACTAGAAATGAATCAACGAATCACGGTTGGTGAAAAAGAACATGGAAAGGGGGTCATGAGGTTGGCATTGGGATTTGACTAGAAATCTAAGATGCAGGGGGCGGGTGAACTTGATGAATTGAGAGATCGAATTAACTTTTTTGTTCAAAATGTTTTAGAACTTGATTTGTTGAGGTGGATACATGATGATGATATAATCTTTACGGTTAAGAGACAAAGAGAGACGATTGATAATAAAATACTAACGGAAAATGTAATACAAGAGACGAAGTGGAATAAACTCACTCCAAGGAAAATATTTATTTTTATTTGGCTTGAAAAAAGACTTCCAATGTTTACTTGGCTTGATCACCTTGGTATGGATCTACATTCGACGCTTTGTCCGCATTGTGAAGACGAAATAGAAATGGCAGAACATTGATTTTTATTGTGGTCAAGGAATCTGGAGGGTTGGAATAAACTTTTTAAGTGATGGAATATGGGAAGTTTCAATATTCGTCTATTCAAGATATTATCAGTTATAATGATAATAGTAGTCTCAACTTGAAACATAAATCAATTTGGCAAACGGTGTGTTGGTCGATATTATACGTTATGTGGTGTTCTTGAACAGGAGGGTTCATCTCTTGCCTTCTTCATTAAAGCGCGCTTTTTCCTTCCTCACGTGTTGTTGAAATAATCTCTTCAATCTCACTATAATTTTTGATGACTTACGGGTTGTTACATTTTTTTATTTTTTATTTTTTATTTTTTTTATCTAATAGATTAAGGGGAGCAACTTTTTCATGGTTAGATTGGTGTTCGGATTCGATTAAAGCTTGCAATCTTAAAAGCTCTCTTTTAATCTTTTAATCATTAGCCTCAATTTTATTTTATTTTTTTTTTATTTATTTTTTTTTTATTTTTTTTTTATTTATTTATTTTTTTTTATTTGGGCTCGCTTGTTTATTTCCTCCACCTCATATAGTCTTGTGTTCTATATTTTATAAAGTTCGGTGTAGGTGAGGGGAAGTTTCGTCTATTTAGCTACGCTTTTTTACTTATAATCATTTTCGGGTTTTGCCTTTTTATGTTTTTATATATGTTGCCTTTAATATATAATTAGTCATCTTTAAACCAACATAACTTCTCAGCGAATCTTTTCTCATACAACATTACACTAACAAACGCAAGAGAAACTCATACTACATATAAAACCAAACATACATAGGACAGATACGAATCTAGCTAGGATTCGAGTTTATTCTTCTTATAACTTTAGTTGTTAGTTTAAGAAGCAAGGACTTGAATCTTCATGCCAGAACCACAATGACCAGGGAGAGAGCAAATGAAGTTGTTGAGACCCTTCACTAGCCTAATTTGGTCTTTTCCACTTGTGTACACTTTTGCATTTCTTGGAGTAGTGCTGCAACCATCATATCCTGCCTTGTTTACCACTACAACATTGTGTGCTCCTTTAGCGTAGTTGAACACTATGCACATGATAAAATAATGAATTAATTAGTTGAATAAAATGTAGAACAAAATCATTGTCTTGTTACTTTATAGGTTAAATGGGACAGACATTCAATTTAAAAGTAGCAAAATGAGCAAAGAGTCAATTCGAGTTACTTTAGTAGGGGTCAAAAACTCAAAATGGGTCCATTGGGGCTGGGTCCTTAATTTATTTGTCCCATAATCAACATGAAGTAAGATAAATCGCACTAAGCACAGTCAAAAGACATGAGATTTGAACTCGTGACTTCCACACCAACATATGATACTATCACAAGTTTTTGAGTCACAAATACTTTTTAGTCATTAACAACAAAACTTAGTATGTTAAGTTCATAACAATTTAGCCAGATTTGTTTAAGGCCACGACTAGGGTGTGTTTAGAATTGCTTAGTAACAGTGTATCGACTACTCCTTCTATCCCATATTGCTATGTTTGGGAGAAGGCTATCTAGGCTTAGGGGGGCTTAAACTTTTAAAATAAGTCAGTTTGTATAATAAGTCTTGTTTGGCTTCAAAGCTTATGGAGGCTTTTAAAACTATAAGCCTAGTCAAATAAAAGGGCTAAAAATTTTAGCCAGGGCTTTTAAACTATTAATTATTTATTTACCTACAAAAATATCAAACATATATTATATGTGCTTTTTTTTTTTTTTTTTTTTTTTTTTTTTTTTTTTTTTTTTTTTTTTTAATAATTTAGCAATAATAAGCTCAAACTTAAGCTAATTTGTCAAATAAGTTTATGAAATACAAATTTCAGTTTCGGCTTATAATATAAGCCACAGCCTGAGGCTCAGCCCAGTTCACCAAACATACAAGTGTCCACTATCATAATGCATGAAATTTTATGAAATCACACTTATTACACTCTCGACAATCAAATATCATATCTACCCACGACAATCTACTTTCATTTGTTAAAATACAATGTTGACGCAAAACGAGGGAGTATTATGTTTTGATACAACAATTACGTAGTTTAACGTTAAAATACACAATTTTGAAATAAGCAACATGTATGGAGTATAATTTTTTACGTTAAAAATAATACTTAAAATCGACTTGATTAGGAAGATATACCAAGGACATCACCAGCCTTGAACTTTTTGCCTCTAGGCCAGCCGGTAAGGTTAAAAGTCCAGCCACTGCGACCACCGACGACATAAGTAGCTGCCTGAGCTACCTCGCATTGAAAAGCCATCACTAATAGTAACAACACCGCTGTTGCCATCACTGCACTGCCTCTTCCCTCAGCCATGTTACTTTCAGTCAAAGAAGTGATGTAGAGTTAATGAGTTTGTCTTTTGTTAGTGAGAAGTAAAGGGTGGATAGACAATGTATTTATAGCAATAAATGTTTACTTTACCCGTTTTGAAGTTTTCAAATGGTTATACGACTTTGAGGGGAAAAAAAATCTACTTTCTTATTTTAGGAATATTTAAACACCTTTTATTTGTATTTTTACGATTTGGTTAGTAAGCATTATTCCAAAGATATTACTTTTATTTATTATTTTGTTTTGTTATAATGTTCTATTTTTTCATGATCGGGGTTTAGTTCATACTTTTTTTATAAACTTCGTTTTGGAAGACACATATATCGCATACTAGATCTAATGCCCAGTTGATGGACGGGTATATTATTAAATAAAATTAATACATATGTATTTCTAAGTTGTTAATTGGTTTGTTGAAAACGCAAGAACCAAACTTTAGCGATTAAAAAAATTAAGAAAACAAGGTATCAAGTGTACTAAAAGCTTTTCATTTATGGCTTGTAATGAAGCGAAAGCTGAAGACCCAAGACCTATTGAGACAATGAGATGTTAGTCATTCGACTAACGTAAACCTGTCTCAATGCTCGTTGTGTGAATTGCAACCGGGTTTGTAAGTTTTACGGATAAAAATTAATGAATATGTCCGGACTCGAACACGAGACTTCGGGATTGCACACTTTACGTATGAGTTTCAATAATTAATAATTATTATATTTGGTTATGAATAATTATTTAATTCACGAAAACAAGAACTTAACGGTAACTAACGACCGTTAGACAAACTAGANACGTAACATTTGTTTTTAGCCTAGGCGTGTCTCTTTCACGTTTTATTTTTGTTTTAATACCTAGGTTTTGATTTGTTCATGAGGTTGGCATGTCAATCTTATGAGGTTAGTGTTGGCACAAATGGTGCGTTTATTAATATGCGCTTTGTCATATTGCGTACGTGAAAGTTAGTGTTTGATTAATATAATTTATTAGGGTAAAAAACATTTTAACAAAAAAAAAAAAAAAAAAAAAAAAAAAAAAAAAGGTACTAAAAGCTAACACTAAACTTTATTAAAACAAACATGAATATAATTGTAAGAAAATGCTTCGTAAAAACGTATGAATTAATACCTTTGGTTGTTTCCGAAACATCCCTATTCCTTTTTTGTGAAGTCAAAATATGAGTGTGATTTGATTTTATTGATGTTATCTTCAATGAAATCTGAAAAATAAATAAATAAATAAATAAAATAATAAATAAATAAAAATCTATGATTGACTTAAAAGGCAACACAAAAAAATATAGTTAATGAGATAATTAAGGAAATATATAACTGTAATTATTTTAGAATTTACATGTCATCAAATTTAGCATGTCATTGTTTAAAGTTCTTTAATATATATATATATATATATATATATATATATATATATATATATATATATATATATATATATATATATATATATATATATATAGGGAAGGGTTAATGTGAGATCAAACTTAAAGTTGTAAAAAAAGATCCAGTTTAAATAACCACTAAAAACATTTATAAATAACCATATTAGCAATAATACACAAAAAATAAAATATTAATACGAATTAACATTTTAGCAACTAATAACCAACCGATACACGAGTTTGGATTAGTGATACATAACCATAAATTTA